>VZTT01023208.1:14373-40923 GCA_013400855.1 Buphagus erythrorhynchus
GCTAACACAGCTCGGGGGCATTCAAAGAGCTTCTTCAAACATAGCACATCACAATGCAAAACTAACATCCTTTCCCTTGTAATATGCTTGCTTCAAAATTACTCACAGAAGAGGTTACAAAATTGCCTACCAGCTTTCCTCTTCTTGTTACTCTTTATTAGTTCTAAATGGCTGAAAGAGCATGACATTTAGCCCTATATAGCAATGTTGAAATTTTAAAAACCCCAAAAATCTGTTCTGAGTTATTATTAAAAATTATTAGTTTATATGAATTTCAGGTGATTCTATATGTTNATTCTAAATGTTAGCCCAAAGTGCAAAATGTTCCTATCACTAAATAATTAGCATTCCTAAGTACAGCATTCTTCCTATAGGAACTGTGAGCACACATTTCATACCACTCCAGATCCACACTGAAATAAGTAACTCCTTCACGTTATCTTGATGAACCTTATTTCTTGTAAGAAACATACAAAATTTGTCAGGTAGCACAACTGTGGAAAGTAGTTTGTGCCATTATGATCCCCCAGCTAATTGACTGATGTGGAGAAAGGGCTATACAGAAAGGAAATGTCATTTCTCAAACCATCCAGTGCAATGAGAAAGCTTTTGAGCAGAAACTGCTCTTTCACTTGAATGTCTAATTAAACATATCTATATGGAATATATGCACACAAACTCTTTGACTACAGATATACCAGCATAGTAATTTTAAACACAATTTAGAATCTAGTGAAGCAATTTCTCTCCACCATATTACTGGGATGTTAAAATTTACCACACAGCTTTCTCAGAGTTACTCATATAAATCATTAGATACATCACAATTAAAGTTTAGAATTAGCAAAGCAGGCAACTGCACAATTCAATAGTTATTCATTAATTTTCCTTTGTTCTAGAGGGTTTGGAAAAAAATGCTTCAATTTCTTAATGTTGAGCTGCTTCAGTAAATTGTAGAAAGTATAATAAAGTAATTTGATGTAGTCAATTTTATTTCCATTTTGCACTGCATTCCTAATTGTACCATCAATCTCTTTTATTAGTATGCTCTGGAAAGTCTTATTTGGTCAAGTGATTATATTTTTAATTGATCATAACCTCAGCTTTTGTATGCAGCAAGTCTTTTTTTGTTCTCAAAACTTCAGAAGCCATTGTGAAGTTCCTCAGATTCATGCACTGGAAAAACCCTGCTACAAAGTTCACTCAACATAAAAAAATCTTTGTGTAGTTATCACAAAATCAGTAGCAAACAAATAACTCTGTATCTATTAATCTGGGTATCCATGGAATATTTTTCTCCATTAACTCTTCCATATCTACTCACTAAAAGCCATTCTCCAGCCTTCATTAGGCTAGGACATCTTAAAACTAAACTTTGAAGCAACAGCCACTGTAACATTTTCAGATTTCCCATGAGAATTCTGAATTTTAAGTATCCTTTCAATCATTTGCATAATCAGCAGAGAGTATGAAATCTTGACATGATTTCCATGAGTGTAGGGCATATAGCCATGGATACAGTGATAGCTGAACTCTTTGCTATGAAGAGTTAATTCTTACATAGTTTTATACTGCAGAATGGTAGAGGGGGTCTCTTTTACTGAAGGTAAAAAACCCCAAACAGTCAATTCCCATGTGGTTTATCCTTGTTTCCTATCAATCAGTTGGCTAATGCTGCCAACTAGCAGGCTGAAGGGAGAGAAAAATTTGAAATCCCAAGGATAAAAAACAAAAACCAAGAGCAAACTTGTACATTTTTAAAGCATCAGCCTTTGGAATTGTTAGGAATTGGAAGTGTGTGCTAGAGAAGTTAGAGGCAATTCCCAAGAGAACAGGGCAGTAAAGCTAAAGCTTTAGCCAGTATAGGCAGCTTTCCTTCAGCTGATACTCTTATGTGATGATTCATAATGGAGCTCATAAATAGGGAAGATCCTTACTGCATCAGCTGGGAGTGAACAACAAATAGGGAAAGATAACAATAAAGGAGGGGGAGTAAAAGCTGAGTTTCTTCTGGGATGCCCCAACACCTTTAAACAGTTGTACTAGTTATGTGAAAATCCTTCAGAGGTACCTAATTTATTTTAAAATCTTAGCAGTTATGTTCTTTTTCCTCCAAATCAGAATCAAATACCAATAAATTTTATGCAGTCTCTGATCTGCTCTTTGTCTTCTAAAACCCTAAAGCAGCTTATGTGATTTCCTGTCTCTGCATTATTTTGTACAGGGGTTTTTATAAATACCTGATTCTTCTGGGCCTTATTTTAAAAGAAGCAGCTTCCTCAGAAACCACAGCACAGCCTTTTGTGGTTGCTTTTTCCCAAAATACACTTATGACATTAAATAACTTTCTAGAGTTATACGTTTGTAATAAGCTACATTTCATCATAAGAAAATAGCTGATTAACATTTTTCTGTAGGGTTATTAAAAATTTACATTAGCAGCATTTGTAATGCCAGAGTTGAATTGGGTAGCCTAGCTCTAAGTTGTAAATTTGACCTTTGCTGATGAATATGCCAGATTCAAAGGCCTTCATGGATGACTGCAGATCTGAATGTTGCTTGATTTCTTAGAGAATGTTACCACCACTTTTCATTCAATCCTAGTGGCATTTGCCTCAAATTAGCCTGTCTAAAGCAAATTTGGACCACAGACCAGCACATGGCAGAAAGAACTTAATTTCACCATAACTTCATCTTATTGATGGAATTCACCTTCCTCACAGGTCTTTGCTTATGAGCCAGCAAAGCTGATTAACAGAGCTTTAAACTCGACTTGAAGGGAGAGGGGATAACATCAGGATTGGCCATGCCAAGTTGTGGGATGACATGCCAGGGTTAGAGGGATGGGATGCAAGCAAGAGCCCTGAGCTGGTGGTTCTAAGACACACTGGCTGTGCTGGAGCACACTTGAATTCTTACAGAGATGAGCCAGGGGGGTTGTGAGTGATCAGAGCCAAGATGGAAACACCAGAGAGTTTTAACCACTTAGGTATTAAAAAAAAATCCACAAAAACAAAAACAAAAAACCCCAAACAAACAAACAAACAAAACCCAAAAAAATAAAAAAAAAACAGGAAAAGGAAAAAAGACTTACCAGAGCAGTGTCCCTCACTTCCCAGCAGATGCTGTTCCAGAAGAACCCAGCAGAGGACAGGCCACTCACACAAAATCACTGACCTCCTGGGGTGAAAATCCCCTTCGAAGAGCTGTGCCTCGGAGAAAATGCGAGCATTCTTGTAGCTAGTGATGCCGAAACAAAGTATTTTGGTATTTCAAGCACTTTGATTGTGTAAATGCATAAGTGAAACCTCTCCAAGCACAGTAACAACTCTTGAGAGGAATCCAAGGTTTCCCATCAACGATGCAGCAGCTGACACAGCTATTTTAAAAGACATTGAAGATGAAAGTCAGAATGAATGTCAGGAATTTTGGGTAAAAGCAGAAAACCTACAACTGTAAAGAAAAGAAAGAAAAGATAGCATTCGTTAAGAAGGGCAGATCCCTTAGAAGTAAGTAGATTTAACAGGGCTCTTTTACAATATATATTAGAAGATATAGACACTATAGTAAAGGCTGCAGAATAAAATCCTGAATACAAAAGAACTCAGAAAAACTGGAAGCTTTCACTGTAACAGCATTTTTCCTTAGAAGTTTTTAATGAATTTAATATATTTCCTAATCTGTTTCAAGGTTTCATTTCAACTATTATATCAGGTTGATTCTGGAGCAACGTGTACTGGAACACACAGGAGAGGAAAAAGCATCAGGGCATTTTTGGCCTAATTCCACAGGCACACAAAAGCTGCAGGCAGGAGGGAGGTGGCCAGAAGCTGAAGGTAACCCTGTGCAACTTGCCCAAAGCCTGTGTTCAGCAGCATCTCTTGGGCAAGCTGAGAGGTGCATCATGGGCTGAAATGGCCACAGCAGCCCTTGGCCACCAGTTTTACCTGTTCCCCCATTTTATCCATTGCACAATTGCTTGTGAGACACTCCTTAGCAGGCAGGACTCACTAGTGCAACACCCACAGCTCCTGAGTGGAGGAAATCATCTGCCAGACAGAGTGACATTTTGTCCTGTTCCTCAAACCACAGACCCAAGTACACCTCAGGGGAGACCACTCAAAATCCCAAATCACTGAATGCCTTGGTCTTCTTGGGAAAGCCACCTGTCAGCAGGGCTTGAGAAGGAGTTGCAGGATACCCATCCTACCCATCCCATCCAGATGCCAGTGCACCAAGGCATCCATACCCTGAGCCACACCTGCTCTTCTCCTGTCTGAAATAGGATATCTAGAACCCAGGGCTGGTAAAACCAAGGTGGATTTCATTCTTGGTAAGCTGAGGAAATTAAAAATTCATACCATCAACATCTATGAAGTTGACTTCCAGTAGCTGATACAGCAGAATGTTTAGAAGGTTATATATAACTGCTTTTTTAGGGGGAAAAAAAAAGCTATAGCAAAGGACAAAATCTTTCAGGCCATTTATTCCAGAGCAAGAACTCACAGGAGTTACAGCTTTGATATTTTAGTTCATGGTAATAAGTTTAAAAGTGTCTGTGTTTGCCTTACATTACAGTCATGTAATGCATGCATTACATTACAAAATGCATTTACATAATGCAATTGGGATGATGTTTCCATAGGCATTTTGTTGTTGCAAGAATTCTTTTCAGGTGTTTTATAGTCATGGTCTTATATCTGATTTGTGGTTCAAAGTAATGCATTTATCTTGTGATACAGGTGGCTAAGACAAAGCACCTGGTGAGCTGGACTCATAGTTGAGCACTTGAAACACCCTAACTGCAATACATTTTATGATATGTCTGAATTTTTCTATTCAAATTTAACTGTTCCAAAAAAAATAACTGCACAAATATTATTTCCAGTTTATAACAGCAAAGAGAGAGATGAGTATAGTCCAAAAAGATTTAAAATGGAGTTTTCTATCAATTTCATTTTGCTATTCTTGAATTTAGGCTTTATGCTGACAAAAGTGAGAGAAAAGCTTACTCAACTAGTACCTTTCTCAGCAGCTCATGAGGAATGTTATCTCCTCCTCCTTATAAGCAAACCACGGAGAGAAGCCAACTGGTTCAGAGGTAGGACTTGACATCAACACAAGCAGCAGTCACAGACTGACAGTGCATTTTGCAACACCTGCTTTGTTTTTTCCAGTTCTACCTTCTGAGGTGAATAAACTATGAGAACTATTTCATTTAACTTAAACAATAGAATAAAGAGAAGTGGGTTTCTGGTCCTGCAGGCTGTAAGGAAGTGTTTGAAAATGTAGCCTACAGCAGGATGAAGTTGTCCAGTTGCTGGCAGGGTTATAACCCGTGTCCCTTTCCTCCCCTGCCAGGAAAGCAGCTCCTTCACACTCCTGTAACTCTCCCTTTTCTCAGAAATGTCCTGGTTGCCTTCCATGTCCGTTTGGTCCTCCCCCAAAAGCAGCTGAGCTCTCAGCCTGCTGTCCCTGTGCTGCTGGCCGGGCAGGGGTGACAGGCTGCGGATGCTCCAGGGCGAGCGGCGTGCTGAGCGCTCTGCCTGACCAGAGCCTGCCAAAAACGATGGGTAATGCTTGGGCTCTGCTCGCCTTCTCCTCAGGGAGGGCATTAGTAATCTCCTTCTCCCCTGCACAGTCACTGTTTTTCCATAGAACTTGCAGTTACAGCATGTCTTTGAAACCTCTTTATCAAATTTGTTAGGGGTGGGTTTGGTTTCCTTTTCCTTTTTTTTTAGAATTTTTTTAAGGTTTTCCAAAAGCTCATGGTGGAAGGGGGAAAGTAGAGGGGAAGTTGCCAGGTAGACAGATGTATGCTTTTTTTCCTTTGCAAAGGAACATTCTTGCAGTGCTTGATTTTGGGGGCCTGAGCCATCATCTGCTCATAGTCAGTATTGGGAATACTATTCACTATTGGCAGGCACAACGGGTAGAATGACACAAATCCCAAAGATAATATTAAAATGCCATAAAGTTCAGTAAGATGTGCATTTCATTTTTAACTCTTCTTTAGTTTTGCTAGTGATAATGTGTTAGAGTTTTGTTGTTGTTGGGGTTTTTAAAAAATTTTTTTTGCCTAATAAATTTTAGAGCAACTTTTACTTGGTCTCTTCATCACTTCTTTTTTTTCTCTTCTATCACCTACTTCTGTAGTCATCACTTTTCATCACTTGTAGTCATCACAGTTTTTCCAAAAACATTACAATGCCAGACAGAAAAATAAATCACATATTCTATTATTATTATCAAATAAATTACATCCTTCAGTAGCTCCTGATCAAGTGCAGCTCTTTGTGCTCTTTCCTAAATTCTTCTAATTTCAGAGAAAAAAGAATAAGCCAGCAACCAGAAAAGATGAAAAGTATTCTACTAACAGCCTAGAGTTATTCGGAGTACATATGAAATGCATTTTATGAGGGAAAGGGAAAAGCATTGCTCTCTGTTATGCAGCTGCTGGTGAATTTTGGGATGATTTTGTCACTCCCAGTCCCTGTGTCACCACTCTGGCTGCTACTGCTGCCTCCTAAACAGCAGTGCTCAGCAGGGTCTGTTTGCCACCACGTGTCACCTGAGAGCAAGCTGAGCCCTTGCTCAGAGCTCCCTGGGGCTTACAGGAGAGAGCCTTGGTCCTGCAGCCATAAATAAATGCTGCACAGAAGGGAGCAAAGGGACTTGTGCTTGCAGATTAATGGACTCTCTGCAGAAAACTGGGAAAGGAACCTTAAAGCTCTGCATGTTCATGCTGGCCAGTCAGAGCAGGAGGACTTGCAGGAGGAGGAGTAGGTGAGGTCCCAGTGGGGCTGCAGAGCACAGCCCAGGAGGATCATGGTGCTGAGGCACTGCTCTGCTGAGCATCTCTCCTGCCCCTCTCCCTCACAAGTGGCTTTTAGCCATGGTCTGCCAGAACAATGAATTACCTTCATATCAATGACTGCATCATTATTTCCATCATTATTGATGGACCATTATCTTAAACTGTTTCTGGTGTGAAAACCTGGTACCTGACAAAGTTTCCCTTCTATAGTCATATGGTTAAGTTTAGTTTAAAATAAAGAAATAATTAAAAATAATTTTATCATGACATTAATTGTAGAAATAGTGAACAACCCTCAACTTAAATCTCCCCAAAATTCACTAACAGATCAGTGCTTTTCAGAAAGATTCTTACTGTGAATTGTCCTATGCATCTTCCATAAAAATACATTTCTAGCAATTGAAATGCACTAAGAGTCTGGTTTAAAGATGTTACAGGGATGGCAGGCAGTCTGCACTGCAAACTCTTGACTTCTTGTTCCAGTGAACCATGGCCCATTTGTGTTACCACATGTTGAGCGTAGCTGCATTGGTCTCTGTGCAAAAATCAAATGCTCAGGAGCTAAGGCAAACTGCTTGCTTTAAACATGGCTTTTGGTTAAAATCAGAATATCAGGGTCTGACCCTAAAGCTATATGCCTGGAATGTGTGAGCCTAATACATCTATTACTTGCATCAATTTTACATCAGGTTAGGACGACCAATTTCAATTGAATACTTGTGATTTATGTCACTGGTTATGAGTTGAATATTAGGCTCAGTTCTGTGGTGTATAGTGAATTTGCATGCCCTGGAGAGATGATACAAGAAAAATATGAATGACCAGGCAGGAAAAAAAAATTTGAAGGTTCTGTCCTCATCTTTACTTGTACCAACGTTTTTCCTTACATGAGCACATGCAAAACCCTTGTCTGACATTTTTAGGTGTACTCAGAACGGGAAAAGAAAAGAAACTCCATGAGAAACTGAAAATTCAGTCCTAACTTAGGCAAACTTTGTCAAAATGCATGAAATTCCAGAATTACCCTTTGCTGTAAGACACAGATTAGAAATGTACAAATATATACAATACATACCAATTCCAGGGTTTCTGTTTGCTGTGACGTGCAGCCTGTGTTGAGCAGTAGCCCCCTCATCCCCCACACTAAGTGTGAGTTCCATAATTATTGCTAACAGTACATCAAATGTGAAGTACATTTGATTTTAAGATCAAATGTAAGATTTTATAAGCCATAATGTATACAATCACACAGAGATGTATCTCTCTTATGCAGAAAGCATATTTTACCTGCATTTTTTAACATATAAGCAGAACATAAGAGAGTTTCTAAGTATTTGAGTAGAAGTAAAAAAGCACAGAGATATTGCTTAACCTGGCATAATACAGAGACATTTTGCAGAGAAATAAAAGGTTACATGGAAAAAGAAGATAGATACACAGTAGATATTTAAATATTTAAAGTCTTTTAATGCTTTCGCTAATAATGAAAAAAGCCAGCTGAACTATTCCTGTGTAATATTAGAGTGAGTAGCTAAAGATATTCCTTAAAAATGCCTTTGCTACTAAAGATACTTAATTTACTGCCCAGGATTCTGGTGACACCATAAAGAGGGGACAGACTCATTTTTCATTACCGACTGTTAATTCAGTAAAGAATTTGTTCTGTGGATTTTGGTATATGCTAAAGGGGCAAACAATTAAGACAGGCATTTGCATAGTGTCAGATATTAACAAAATCTCCAATACTGCTTTAGCTAGTGTCTAGGAAAACTCAGTAACATTTTCTGAAATAGGAACTGCTGAATATATATTAGTTGTTGGACAAGATAAATTAGTACTCTTTGCAATCCATTTCTAAAGTATTATTTTCCTGCCTGCTAAAAGTAAGCCCTCAGGATTTTCTTTTAAATAGAACAAACTTTCAAGTCAGAAAAATTGGTAGAAGCCTAAAGCAAGTTTAGAGCAAGGTTTCTCTTGATTCATTGCACAAGTACACAGTTGGTATAATATTTAAGAATGACAGTGCTGTCTTTCAGTACTGCTGCCCACAATACTTGGAAATATATCCTTTCAGAATGTGAAGGCATATCCTCTGAGAAGTACCCAGATAAATCAGCTCACCCTTGGCTGTAACTAAACGCTGTCTAGTGACTTGTGATCGACAGGGCTTTACCCTCTGACAGCCAGATTCATTGTTGGGACAGCAACCAATCGTCGGGTTTGACGACATGAGCCTAATCAAAGTTGGAGTATAAAAAGCCCCCTTGGAATATATAAGGTACACCAGTGTGGCAAGCTGTCTCTCAGATTGCATTTGCTTTCACGGATCTGTTTAGTACTGAAAGGGAAAGGGGGAGGGGGAAAAAAAAAGAAGGGAAAAGTGCTGCACTGAATGTGAGATCATGCAAAAGCTAGCGCTCTATGCTTCTATTTACCTGTTCATGCTGATTTCAGTTGATCCGGTGGCTCTTGATGACAGTGGTCAGCCCACAGAGAACGCTGAAAAGGACGGACTGTGCAATGCTTGTACGTGGAGACAGAATACAAAATCTTCCAGAATAGAAGCCATAAAAATTCAAATCCTCAGCAAACTGCGTCTGGAACAAGCTCCTAACATTAGCAGGGATGTTATTAAACAACTTTTACCCAAGGCTCCTCCACTGCAGGAACTGATTGATCAGTACGATGTGCAGAGAGATGACAGTAGCGATGGCTCTTTGGAAGATGATGACTATCATGCCACCACTGAAACGATTATCACAATGCCTACAGAGTGTAAGTAACCCTGCTTCTTTCGCCTCCCACTACCCCTCCGACAGAGTTATCTCCCTGCTGTAGAGCCACACAACTCCTCCTCAGGCTCTCCCAACAGGCTGCTGGCTGAAGTCTGCTGGAGGGAGGGAGGAGAGCGTTATTTCTAAAGAATTTGAGCCAGGTTCAGATGACCGTGTGGCGAGCCTTTGTTTTACTCTCCTTATAATGTGTGTGCCCTGTAGCACTTAGGATTTGCCCATTGCCTTAGAAAGCAAAGGGAGATCTGCAGTTTAGTCAACTTCGTTATCTGCAGCACTCGGGGCATTTCCTCTCACAAATATGAAGTACAAGTGCAGATAATGAGAGAACTATATTTTTGTGAGGGAGGTTTCACTGGCCAGTATTTTTAGAAGCAATAGAAATCAACAGAAATGCAGCTTAGAGCACTACACCTACCTAACTGCAACATGCTACAGCAAGTGCAAGTAGAGAGTTAAATTCTTGCCTCTTTGCTGATCCCATAAACTAGCACCACCCACCTTGGAGTTAAAACTATATATTTAAAGCAAATATGTGTGTAACAGATTAAATGTAAAAATGTCCGTGCTACAGCAATCAGCTCACGTAATCGTGCCAAGGAAGAATGAAGGCATTTACTGAATGAGCAGATTCTGAATTATCTTCCGAGTGCTAAACATCTGCTATGGCTCCTATCAAGTATCTTTTGCACAGCTAATACTGTAGTATCTTATGTTCTTCATCAGCTAAAGTATTTGACTATGGCAGCTGTTTTTTTAAATAACACTTACGAATATGATGTCAAAAAGGAAAAATATGACAGGACATATAAGGCATGTTAGCAGTTACAGATATCATTATGATATGCAGACTAGAATAATATCAGCTGCTCTCACCAGTTAAAAATGAACCCACAGATGAAAAAGTAAATTTTTCAGTGAAATTTTTCAGCTTAGTAATTATTAAGATGGGCACTTAATAGCATTATTTTACTGCAGCCTTATCACAAAGCTGAGGTCTGCCTGCACTTTTATTCCTGACTTATATGTTCAAGGCTTTATAACTATTTTTAATCAAACTGCTACATAGTTACAGTGACTGAAGAAAAGTCATATTTCATTGCTCTGAGTTCATTTCCTACTTCTTATAAAAAGCCCTTGAGCTATTCTCAATGCACTAAAGAGACAGGTATCTTAAGTGATGAGATTTATGAACATTAAAGCCCTACACCATTTAGGATTAGTACTACCCATTTTATCCTGGCATGGAAAGATATTGCCATGACTAGGTATGACAGCTGCATCACAGGCTACAGGAAAGAGGAACACAGCACTGCACGTGACTTTCCTCTAATATTATTCAAATGAAAACAAAATGATCCTTTGTAGTAATCCCCTCAATTATTTTCTTCCCACTGAGAAAAGAAATGCAAGTGCTTCTGCAGTTTGCCCAGGGCTGTATGGTCTGCAGCAGGCTGAGGCTTTGGAGTAAATTAGAAATAGCTGGATCACCACACACGTGTTGAGTCAGCTTATGCAAAGTTGCTATTCTGCATGCTTTATGAAGGTCCTCAGGAGGTGACCAGCAGAAGTGAATTGTTAGTAGGTGATAGAATAATTATTTTGTTGACATCCATTAAACTTGCTGTAGAGTGTAAATCACAGGAAATTAATTAAGTTAAATCCACTTTGTTACTGGTACTCTTTATAACATATTGTAATATTTTCTATACAGTCTGAAAAAAAAAATAGTCAGGTTTATTATACGCATTTTTTCTTGTTCCCTGTTCAGTAATCTGTTCTTTCCGTTCATTTATAGCTGATTTTCTTGTACAAATGGAGGGAAAACCAAAATGTTGCTTCTTTAAGTTTAGCTCTAAAATACAATATAACAAAGTAGTAAAGGCACAATTGTGGATATACTTGAGGCAAGTCCAAAAACCTACAACGGTGTTTGTGCAGATCCTGAGACTTATTAAACCCATGAAAGATGGTACAAGATATACTGGAATTCGATCTTTGAAACTTGACATGAACCCAGGCACCGGTATTTGGCAGAGTATTGATGTGAAGACAGTGTTGCAAAATTGGCTCAAACAGCCTGAATCCAATTTAGGCATCGAAATAAAAGCTTTCGATGAGAACGGACGGAATCTTGCTGTAACCTTCCCAGGACCGGGGGAAGATGGATTGGTAAGTCTATTTAGAAAAATCCCATTTCACTGAAAAGCATTTAAGTTCTGTTTTAAGGATAAAATGAATGCATTGTTTAGGGAATGGAAGATAAAAGTTCTGTATACCCAATTCTTTCATTCTTTGCTCTCTGATCATGCCAAAAATCAACAGCTTTCCTCTGCCTCCATTTTCCTAACTAAAAAATTGAGGGGAAATTGCAGTATCTCAAAGACATTATGAGGCATTGACTAGAAAATGTTTTGGCAATTACTGATGGATGATACTATCAACATAACATTGTTTTCAATTTTGAGAGCAAATACTGCTTAATAAGCAGCTATTCCACATAAAGAACAGTCTTTAGATTCTTTCACTGGTTAGGAAGGATGTCCCCAATATTGCTGAGAAGGCAAGGGCGTTCCTACATACCCTCTATGCCCATATTTTCTATAAACAACAACAAAAATTGTCTCTTTATGAAGGTGAGAACAGATTTTCTTCATAATGTAAAGTTCTTTACTTTTCAGTATTTGGTAGAGTGCATCATTCTACCTATTAAAACTGTCTGAATAGAGAAATTGATACAATAACCATTATTATGATAAGGAAGAGTACAAAATAACTATCTGGTTTGTTTTTATAAGAATAGATGAACAGATTAAATCTGAAGTGTACCTACAAGTACACCTGAAGTAAACCTGAAGTGAAACTACAGCATTTCCCTTGCTATTTGTTTGTGTAAGTCACTAATCATCTACAAAATATACAAATTTCTGAACTTATCACAACCAAGTGATACCTCCTTTTGAATAAAGTATGAAGAATATTATTCTACTTTTACTTCTATGTAGTAGATGAATCTGTTGATCACAGAAACATAGAAACAGAAATATTTAGGTTGGAAAGGACCATTATGTCCAACCATATCTATGGAACTTCACAGCAGTATAATTTATAAGTGCTTAAAAGAAAAACTGTGATATCTTGATTGTACATCCAATATAAATGTGGATCTCCTGTATTTGAAACAGGCCAGCTGGATATCATGATCAAGAATGTCCTCACCACCTCCGTCCATTCAAATGACGATAAACACAGATAACCCATGGTTATCATCATCTATAAATAAACATTTCAGCAGCAGAGCAGGGTTAGAGGCACAGCTGAAAATGGGAGAGGAAATCTCTTCTCTCTTCTCTCCAGCAGTTCCCCTCCCAGCACAAGGGTGCCCCTCTCACCAAACACCTCCCCATATAAGTGACCTTTGGAAAGGGCACTCCCAGCATCTCCACAGCTTGCAGGTATCTGGAGAGAGGGAAACCTGTATAACAAGTTAGCTGGGCTGTTACTCCTGAGGAATGGTCTACATGGGATGGCCCCATCAGTGCCAAACCAACACATGGGGCAGAAATCAGAGCGTGGAAGCGAGCAACTATGGGAACTTTTTCAAAGTCATGATCGTGAGGGTTGCAATTTCCTTCTAGTCTCAGTTGGTGACTGTGGAAACACACCTTCAGTGAGGCATGTGGCTCAGAGACCTGCCACAAGCACATTTCTGGCCACAAGACTCGTCCAGGAGTCAAAGTATTTAGCTGCCCCTCCAAATTAATTCAGCCATAGAGTCATTCAAGCATGGCAGCAATAGAGGAGTAACTTTTGTCCTCCTTGGTCTGGACAAAAAACTTTGCTTGATATCCAGAAAGCCTGAATTCAATATGATTTTAATGAAGGGAATTTCAGAAGGACTCACAAAGGCTCTTATTATGGAGTTTAAAATAAACAAACTAACTAACAAAATCCACAACAAAAGTAAGAATCCAGCATCCAAATTTTTGAAATGTTCTTATAGCAGTTAAAGATGCTAGCACTGAGACAGTGGTGATTTCAGGGACGAATACTCAGGTCTTAAAGCTCTGAACAGAGAAACAGCAGGGAAATTCAGAGATTACTATAAACATAATTGTAGGTCAAATTTTGTTTGCAAACTTCATTTCAGAATATTAACTTGATGCCTCTACATCTAAAATATCGTTTGCATGTTTTTAGTGAACTTGGGCTTACCTCAGAAATTATTCCAATTCCTTCTCCTCTTCTCACAGAACCCATTTTTAGAGGTCAGAGTTACAGACACACCGAAACGGTCCCGCAGAGATTTCGGTCTCGACTGTGACGAGCACTCGACTGAGTCCCGCTGTTGCCGCTACCCGCTGACGGTGGATTTCGAAGCTTTCGGATGGGATTGGATTATCGCTCCTAAAAGATACAAAGCCAATTACTGCTCTGGAGAATGTGAATTTGTGTTTTTACAAAAGTACCCGCACACCCACCTCGTGCACCAAGCCAACCCCAGGGGCTCGGCGGGCCCTTGCTGCACGCCCACCAAGATGTCCCCCATCAACATGCTGTACTTCAACGGCAAAGAACAAATCATCTACGGCAAGATACCAGCCATGGTTGTAGATCGCTGCGGGTGCTCATGAGGCTCCCATGGAATCCACCGCTTCACAAATTGTGGAAGCTACCAAAAAAAAAAAAAAAAAAAAAAGAGAAAAAATAGAAAAACCCCCTCACCAGTCTTTCAAACTGTGAAGTTACGTATGCAAGACATTGCCAACCTCCTGTGTGCTCCCAGCACCAGCTACAGAACATGAACTAAAGGACAACGTTATTACCTGATGGCTGCTTGTGAGCCAGCAAAAGAAAAAAGCTACAATCAAAATCACCGGATTTAATCCACGAAGTTCTTACATTATGAGGGAATCAATATTCAGTCATTTGGATGCAAATTTATATGCAGGTTTCAGTACACATTGGTAATCAAAAGCAAGCTCCTTCTCACTGAGGACAGAAGGAGCAGGCTTTTAGGTTCCTTTATTCACAGCTCCACTTAATATCATATTTACAGGAACATATATACTGGTAACATATACGCCACTACACAATACCACCAGAATCATCCTTAAACACTTGAATATATAGTGCAGACTTGTGAAATGTATCAGATGAAATTCCACATAAATGGACAAACCCTGAAATTAGGGATGGCATAGTGTATTTAGCGTGTTTCCATTCCTTTTCCTCATTAGTATGTTAGTAACCAATGGCAATGGTGCTACGTAAGCAGGCTGAGTAAATAGAAAGATAGTTATATAAGTGAAAGAATTTAGGCTTAATAACGAATTTGCCCTATCCTCAGGTATTCAACTATTCAACATTCGCAAGAAATAGATTTTTTTTTTTAATGAAAAGGAATAGTTTTCTAGACATAGAAAAACAGAAGGCAGCAGAGAAATCCAACATTCAAATTACAATCCCACATTTTAACCTGCCTTTGCAACATTACCGTTTGCACTATGGTAAACCAATGCAAATAGTTGGTTGCTACAGATATTGTTTAAAAACCACTTTGATATAACTGACTTGTGTAATATGTATGCATCAATATTTTGTAAATAAATGTTTATTTTTTAATCACTGTTGGTATATGTTCATCACAAGAAAAGAATTACTTTAACCTGTACTTTAGCTTAATAAAAAACTCCAATATTCTCTTCGTAATATAATTTTCTGGATTTTAACACAGATAATTATGTAGGAACAATGCAACAAAGTAAACCATATGTTGAGAATTATTCTACATTTTATATGTTTTTTACATTGGTATGAGCCATCTAGGATAAATGATGGCTGTTGACATGTTTATAAGGTTCTTTGGGTTACTGTTTTTATGGTCATTTTGATCCACAACTGAATTTCCATATTTTGAATGTTATGTTCATAAATAATGATGATACCACAAAAGATTGCTATTAAATGCATTTTATTATATTTAAAAGTTTGCAGCAAAGTATTTTCTGTATTTGAGTAAACACAGCACATGGATTTCCACACAAATTCTGTACATTTTCCTTATAGTAAAAAATTGTTAATTGAAATTAAAAAGATCTATTTACTATAAAGTCCATTTTATTTCACATGTGAAATAGAACAGATAAACCAGGTGTTTGTTAAGACAACACAATCACTGTTAAAACATCTTCTTGTTAGTATGATGCACGTTTTTGTTATATTCCAGAATTCAGTTTTGAATTTTCCTTTGTGTAAAACCACCCTAAAATTGCAAAACTGCTTGATTTTCTTTCCCTTCCTCTTTTATATATTTTCTGCCTCGGTGGTAAATATTTTGTATTGAGTTTTTTACTTTTTTAAAAAAAATTTGTATGTAAGGACATTAAAACTTAAAGTCTGAGTGATGAGGTTTGAAATTTAAAAGCAAACAGATTTTCTGCAATTTCTTTTGAATGATTAGGAGTTCTGCTAAAGCTGTGTCTGAGCATCAAGCAGATGTTCAGCTTCTCCCGATGCAGTTCAACAGAGCAGGTCCCTGGGGCCCTTAAATACACTTTCAATTTAGTTTCCCACAAAACACCATCAGACTAAATAAAAATCTAAAAACTTTTGGAATACAGACTCTCAGTGAAGCCACAAGAATTAAAAGTACAACACAATTCCCCTCCTAACCAAAGTTAGGGAATTAAGGGAGAAATCCTCTGTTTGTTGAAGTGAATGGCAAAACCTTCACTGGCTTTAATGGAGACCAACATTTTGCCCTCTGACTTCTAGCTCGTGACTTTCAGGCACCAAGCAGTGCCATCCTGCTCGTGTGAACTATCAATAGCATCTCCTTGTGTGAGGCTCTTAAACCATTCAGAGACTTCCAATTAACTTCCATATACCCTGTAGCTAAACATTCACTGCTTTAATTGGGCCAGTTCATATAGCAACAGCTGCAGAGATGCAGCAGCATGGATTTTGCAGTTGATAGGGAACAAAACATATTTCCAGTCTGCACCAAAGTCCAGTTACAACACCTGCAGGATTATTTTAACTCATGATAGCCAAAGTAAAGCTAATGCAAATGCATTTACCCCCACACAAGTGACACCGTTGGCTGCCTGGTAATAACTGTATCCTGCAGAAAGGCAGCACAAGAGTGATGGAATTTTTTTATTCCAGGAATCAATAAAAACAAAATCGAACCAAGAAAATAAGTAGTACAAACTCCAAAAATCATCTACTCCAACCAGCATCCCATTTTGACACTCGGACAAATTTTATTCCATGTAAATTTTATACCTTTTATATTTTGCTAAACTTGAAATTACCATAGAAAAATTTTGGCTCCCATGATTTAATACTGACCTTACAGATAAATGGCTACTCATGGAACATGCTGTGTGCTTTCTTGTTGATTTTAGCTGCTGAATAGTTCA
This sequence comes from Buphagus erythrorhynchus, assembly GCA_013400855.1. NCBI lineage: Eukaryota > Metazoa > Chordata > Aves > Passeriformes > Sturnidae > Buphagus > Buphagus erythrorhynchus. The sequence goes on from VZTT01023208.1 coordinate 31,410, forward strand.
TTATTAATGTGTTTATTGGCAACCAATTTAAGATGTCAATGATTCCTTCTGTTCTTATTGCTACATCCTTATTTTTACAAGGCTCAGGTCTGAGAGACTTCAGCAGCATTTGTGAATACTTGTATGGCTCTCAAACCTCGCTGTTAAGCTGTGTACTCAGAATAATGAAAATAGCCAATGAGGGATGATGTCTGAGAAACAGCATCATTTTCTTCCCTGGCATCCTAAGAATCCCAATGAATGAACCCAAGGAATCCCAAGGAATGAACCAGGTAGAATCCCACTTTCCAAGGTAGTGTCCAAGTGCCCCAAGATGCACGTGCACGTCTGAAATAGGGCAGTCCCTCATCTCTATGCTGCTTCAGTTCTTCTTCTTACCTCCCAACATGAGCCAGTCCTTTTCCAGCACTGTTCTATCCCTACCTCCTACCCAGCTTCAGTTACACTGTGATTCAAGTAGCATTTCCCCGAGCATCTCCCATCCCATCCCAGCCAACGTCCATCCTCAGCACACCCCAGACTCTTGCCCTACAGCCCCTTTTGCAGGGGGATCAGCCTCCCTGCAGTACTGCCCTCCTGTCCCTTAAGCAGGTCCAGTGCATCCTGCTTCTGCTGGAAGCTGCAGTTAGGAGAGAAACCTTCCAATATGCTCAACAGAGCCTGTGGGGAATTTAACAGCTGAACACAGAAGTCATCACCACTAAGCATAAATGCACTGCAATTTTTCACAGATGGACTGTTTTGCTAAATATGAGCAGATTTCAAAGGAAGAACTAAAGGCCAAATCCATTCATAGCTTTGGGTAGCTTTTCCTCAGTTCTGTGGAGTTTAGGTTTGGGGTTTGTGGTTGTTCATTGGGAGTCTGGGGTTTTTTGAAGGTTTTTTTTGGGTGGTTTCTTTTTTAATCAGATCTTGGATGCGAATGACCTATTTTGGCCAAATGTCTCAAAAAATAAATCTGCTTGAGATTAGCTTTGGACAGCTCAGTCCAGGCAGATAGATTTTGTTAAAGCTGCAGTAAAACAAAGCAGGTTATTATAATCTGAACTATTGGATGGACAAACTTAATAACTAAAATATCCCACCTCAACCTATAAATTTAGTACATTTCAATAAAAAAATAAAGATAGGAAACAGTACATTATGGGAGACACAAGCTAGAAGCTTTACAAACAATGCTGTACCTATGTAACTCAGCAAAATTGTCAGGAAGAACCTTAAGCAATGTGTTAAGTGTTTTAACTGACTCAAGTGAACTCTGTGCTTCCACTTTAGCTTCCTCCCAACACTGTTAACTGCAGCAAGTAGATATCTATACACTGATTTACCACCAACAATGAAACCAGTAATGCAACTGCATCGGCTTTTCTGTCAAGTCTTCCTCTGTAAGAAGTAAGATTATAACTCTGGCTTGAAATGCAAGTGTAACATGTTTGAATCCATAAAAATAAGATGTTAAACTCTGGAAACACTAAAGTTCCAATTCTTCTGTTTAGTTTATAAAAGCCCTGACAAAATCCAAAGGAAAAAGTTAGGGCTACAGGCCAACTTCTGAATTTGAATAGGCAAGACGTACAGCTCTGTTCACTCTTGGCCACTTCTAAATAATCTCAAAAAAAGTGATAGTGCTAACATCTGTTGTAGCGATCTTGCAAAACAAAAAAAAAATGAAGAAGTGCAAATGTACAGCTCATTCAACAGGGAATGACTCCAATTAATTACTAGGTGTATTGATAAATTAAACAGAATTATTCTCTTTGGTGGCTAGGCAGGATGAATTTGAGGGATGAAGAACTACTACAGTGAATATGAAATGAAAAAACTGCCTGTTTTTATTGCTCCAGAATATAGATGAGAACAAGTCATGAAGCCCTCTGTGACAAGATCAGCAAAAAGCTTTTCAGCATTTTGGGTGTAAGTGTGGCTGATTTTCACCAGCCTTAGCCACTAAGGCTCTCTGAGGCTACAGGAAAGACTGTTCTTCTTCTTTACAAGTGGACATAACTCGCACTCTATACATGCTTTCAAAACAGTGCTTTCAGAAAATATAAAATACCTTAGTGTCCATGAGTCAGTTTGTGATCTTGAACATGTGCTCTTAACTTAGAGGCTCTCTGTGCCCTAAATCTAATCATGAATCAAAAGTAATCAGTGGATCTAAAAACTGTTGCAATTTCTCCCCGCAGAAATTGCTTTCACCTAGAAGTCAATAACCAAGTTAAATTTCAAACCTGTGGCTTTTCCACTATATTTATCATATTACCTCTGTGCAAGTCAAGAGAATCCCTTAAGAGCTGAAAGTATCCAGCTTGAATGAATCCTACCTGTGGAAAGCCAGAGGAACAAGCCCTGGCTCAGCAGTGACTTTCCTGTTACTCCTGATGAAACCTGTATGGCCTTGGGTGAGATCTTGTTAGGATCTCTGGTTAGGAAAGAATAAAAGTGCTTGGTTTTGGCATTAAGTTCAATAATGTTTCACCAGTAAAACTACGAGTGCATGAAGGTTATGACGGTATGGGAAGAATACCTGGTAAAGCATTATGGAGGCATTACTTGGTAGGCATCTTCCACTAAACTTAAAAAACAGCAGTTTGGGAGACAGCTGCAACACAAACAGGACAATATACTACACATGTAAGGTGTAACAGTCATTGTAAAGCAGTCATGTGCTAACAATGATCTGCTTCTATGCATTTCAAGGAGCTGAGTATAATATAAAAAGTGAAATTTAAAGCAGTTAAATAAGTTAAGGGATGTAACCAAGGCAGCAAGAAAGATTTTATCTTCTCAAATCCAGGATGATACCAAAGGCATTTGCTAAACTTTTACTTCTTCCATCTTAAGAATGCTTAACCTGAAAAGCCTGCTCCTTGCCAAAATTAAAAGATGTTTTACAGTAAATCTAACTTAAGTATAATCTGTTGCATCATAATTTGAATATGCAGCAATCCAAAATATAATTACTCATAACTTGGCTAATAGCTTGCAGTTAAGGTTCACAAATCATGCACTCTTTCTGCATAAATCCTTATTAGTTTTTTACCTAGGACAGGAACAATTATATTCTCAACCAAGCCATAGTATCAGGGAGTTAGAGCATTATTTCAGGGCACTTTGCGGCATCCAATTAGGCATTCTTAAGCATCATACACAACAGCATGAAGGGCAAAGATTTTCTATATGCTTTAGCATCTGAAGAGGAGCTTTATCTGATTTCAAACAGCAATCTTCTCTCCTACTAGCGTTCTCATCATCCTTTTTCCCCGTTGTTATCCCTCAAATCCAGCAATGCTGACATACGAAGCAGCAAACTGGACACCTGGCTGTCACGCATTATGGCATCAGGTTGCAGCGCCAGGTGGTCGGAGGAGTGGGAGGCACGTCAAACACATGCCTTGGGGCTGAGCTCAGCTGCCTACTGTACCCTGCTGTCATGTGGGAAAGCTCAGCCTAGGTGCTGGTCCAGGGCAAAATGCCCATTGCTTGGCTGCTCTAGGTGACACCAACCACAACGTGCTGTTGGCTGGCCAGAGCTGTCTGCTCGCTTGTGCTGCGCACCCACCGTGGGCTGGGACAACAAATCTCACAGGATTCCAGTCATGGTCACTGTGTGCCCAGAGGTACCAAAGGACATGGGTTATTCTGACAACCAGCAGCATAACTCCATCATAAATGAGTCTTTTCCTTCTAGAAAGGAATTGTTCTAAGAGCACCTTAAAACTGTGCTTTTCCCCCATGCAGAAGTGTTCCTCTCATCATATCATGACATGAAGTGGCAGCATCAGAATTTTATACTCTGACCTGCAGTCAGATTTCACAGACCTCAGTCCTCACAACACCATGTTATCAAGAGTCACCAACAAACCTGAAAAATCAAACTATTAATATTTATTTAACCTGGTTTTTGCTACCATGGCTTACACCATTTGCCTAAGGCAATAGAAAATGCAGCTACTCAAAATATTCTCTTTTGAAGCCAGTGTTGTCTCTGAAATAGTCTCAGCATACTTGCCTTACATTTTTTTTAATAGCTTTTGACTTATTTATCATTTTTTTTGCACTGCTGTATTTTCAGTTCTCCAATACCCTACCAAAGCTGGGAATACTACTAAAGCATCCTCACAGAACTCTCCTCTGCTTTCTAAGAGCATCTTACTCTTCTTGTTCCCAAACAACTGTCTCAACTTCTCTTTTCAAACAATGCAGATCTAGACTCAAGCTCTAGTTACCACAAAATTATAAGCACAAAGCTGACTATCACCTTTGGGATGAATTTACAGATTTATATTTTAAAATTGTAGGCTTAGGAACACTTGAAAAAAATTAGAAAAGGTGTTTTTCAGTAAAAGCACTTTTCCATCTTAACCATCATTTTTAGCAGGGACTTGCTCTGGAACCAGATCCTAAACCAAGTAGTGCCTCTTATCACAACTTCCTTTACATCACAGTGATATCCCTAATGATTTTATCAGCGTTATTGTGTGAAGACTGCTGGCCTTAACAAAATGCTTCAGAAATCTGTAGCTGTCATTTACTGCCGACTTCTTTACACCCACTGCACTTGTACAAGACCTCATCTGAAGAGAGTTGTAGTAATTGCTACTACCATGGGAACACGAATGACAATCCTCATGGATAATACAAATTGTGTCTATAGAAGGCAGAGTGCAACCCTCAGCATCCATTGTTTGGGTTGGACATGGCTAAACTTCAGGTCTTCAGTTGAAAAACAACTGAAAATTGGTTCCACAAATTTCTCTTGACTGTGATTAAGAAGGAGCTTAGTTACAACAAAATGCAATTACTCAGTTTTGGCCACGCAGCCTTCAGGAGGCTTTTCCAGATCCGCTCCCACGGACCCTAATTCTGGTTTGGAAGCCAATTGTTCCTTGGCAGCGTTGCCATGGATCTCACTCAGAGATTTAGCAACACATTCTCCACCAGCTTACAGCAAACACCAATGTCTGCAGCTCACCCAGAGCTTGATTATACCATAATTTGGAAGTTATCCAAATTAGATCCTGCCCATTACACCTGACAGGGAGGATGGAATGCTGTGCCACATGAGACTGAACTCTTGTCGCCGCACCTGATACTGCATTTTCACAACAAAAAGTACCTAAACACAAAGTCATACATAGAGATAAGCATGCAGGAGGAATTAGGATTTTCCAGGCATTTGCAGAGCCACTGGGAATCAAACTGATGTCCCCACCAAGAGAGACATCATGGGTATCTGTTATGGAACCAGGAAATCAGGAAGCCTCCTTTAAAGAACTAGATGAATCACAATCTCAGGTTAACATGGGGACTTTAACCACCCCCAGCACCTGCTGAAAAGGCAGTGCAGCAGGGCACCAGCATTCCTAGAGAATTCTGGATGATGGTTGGGATGTGCTGCACAAGAGACTTTTCACTGGCACTGCTACTCACACCTCAGTAAGAACGTGATGACCCAGGACAACTGCTTTGTCCCAACCCAATCCATTCTATGATTCTATGACTGACACAGTAGGGCAAAGGAAATGAGGGAGGCAGAATAACAGAGGAGCAGCTTTGGCAAAAATAAGGTTCTGTGGCATCAACATGGAAATCAGAATCAGGCTCCTTGAATAGCCAGTATTTTTGATTATTGCTACAACGATGACAGAAAATTAAGCGTTTACTGGATCTGAAAAGTCCCTGTTCAACTGCTTTTCCTACTGCACTGAAGCATCTCACTTTAAACTTGTATTCCATAGAGAAATACATTTCTGTTTGCTTTTCTCTTTGTTTGATTTTTTTTTTAAAGTACGGAGAAGCCCTCTAAACTCTGTATTTCTTTTCTTCTGGATGAATGCACTCTCAAACTATGGGAGAACTCTTCTGAAAAAGTATTACTACCTAATGTGGATAAATAATTAGATGGTACTTGGGGTGATAGGAGAATGGTACAGTCTCATTCACCAGAGTGGAGGAGGAATATTATTTTCATGCTTTGCTCCAATTAATTCTGAAATCTTGTCTCACCATTCTTCAGTGGTGGAGATCATAAGACTCCCAACAAGCACTCCAACTCTGTGAGCTGTGTGGATTTCAGACAATAAAGACAGTTATGTAAATTTTTTTGTAAAAATTATGTTAATGATTTTTGAAAAAAATATTTCATCTTTTCCAATAATGCTTGACCAGCATGAATGAGTGAAAGAATTATTGGCATTATTACTAAAAAAAGTCACAGAAAAATTCTTTCTTTTTCCCTCTGCCCAGATGGTCACATTTAAGCAACCAGTAAAATAATGAATAAAAACCCCTTGGACTCAATAACAAAATCCTGGACTGGAATCTGAATTTCATGACCATTATTTTACAAGTGAGACAAAAGCCCTAAATTCCAGATTTCAGTTGTGCTAAAATACTCAAGCGATCTTTATTCTACACACGTGGAAAGAATGTAAGAGAATATTGCCATTGTGATGGTTTGCTTTAAAACACTACAGAGATTATTACAAATAGATGTATTTTATCCCAGGAATTTTTTGGGAATCCCAGAAAAATCCACATGAGCAAATGGATAGAAACACACAAACTTTGATTTGGACTGCTATTCAGAAACCAGGAGCTGAGATTTCTGGTTGGATTTTTTGTGCATGTGTTTTTAGCCCCTTTTCCTTTGGCTTTACCTGCTAACAACAAAGAAGTTCCACTCTCACTGTTAGGAAGATAACAGAATTTGGCTGCTCAAAGGCAAATTTTTAGTTGGACATTTTGAATGCTTTTTTATATTTCACATATTTGTGTTTAAAGGACAATCTGACCGCAAATAAACCTTTAGGTGAGAAAGTGGCTTTAACACACAGCTTTAACTTCAGCATTATTCCATAGTTTCATTCCTGCTTGAGAGTTCAACAGAGCAGGCTATAATTTATAGTAAATTACACTTAAGACTACAAAATTCTGACAGTTTTACTCCTGTGTTGTTCAATGCACAAAGTGACCCTATCATGAGGCTGTTGACCTGGCACCCTTGGGAAGTACAGCAGATTTTTCTCAGCTAATGCATGGCCTCACTCAGCAGGACAGGGCAGGCTTGCTCTAAAAAAGGGCAGCACAACAACCCCATGTTCCTGTTACCCAAACTAATGCTACACAAATGAAGAAATGAGAAAGACCCATCAGTTGAAATAAATATTGCAAGAAAATTCTACTGTGTATTTGTCCCTTAAAACTAACTTTTGCACCAAAACTCTCTGCCATATAGCAGAATGACTACTCCTTAATCAAAACCATAATTAGCTGTGCATTTCAAAAATCTATTTTTCATATCATTATGAGCATGAACTCTGACTGCCACAGACTGGGATACACATGCACTCTTACAAAGGGATACCCTGTTGTCTTCTGTGCCATTGCTCAAAAACCCCAGACTGTTGCCAGATGCTAAAAGCAGAATTCATGGCTTGTAGTAATCATAGTAGAGCCACATGAAGTACCATACAAAGAAACAGAAACATGATTTAAAAAAAAAAGCACAAATTATTTAACAATAATAATCCCTTTACCAGTAGTTAATCTAGTAATTTCCCTGTTGAAAACAAACAAAAAAAATTAGATACATAGATTTTGATTAATTTATAGAATATTTTTAAATGACTTAACCAGAAAATCCATCCTCCCTAAATGTGTATTGTAAACACAAATATGCACCACCAATCAGAAGATGGAGCTAACAAAAATAACCTTAATAAAAAATTGAAGCATAAAAGAGCTTCTGTAACCAGCTGAAGACTTCACAATGAAATTAGAACAATCATACACTAATGGTATGGTCACTGAGAGATTTTTCCATTCCTCTTTACAGGAAACCCTGTATGAAATGCTGAGATCTGGAAATGTACCTCTGGCTATGGCAGCTGTTCTTAACCCCACCAGCAGAATTATGAAATTTGAAGCAGCAACCTTTGCGTTACCCTAATTCACACTTCAGTTCCCAGCTATCTCCTAAAACAAAACCATGCAAAAGTCTACCTTCAAGACTAAATCACAAAAACATTCAAAACTACCGTGACCACAGAATAGGTTAGAAGCTAATCCATGCTTCAGACTTGCTCTTTTGGGGTGACTGTGACACTGGGGGGACACAAACAGCCTCATCTTCCTGCAATTTCTGCTAATACACCCAGTGTTTCCCTGAGTAATGTGATGAACTAACTGCAACCCTAAATTGCCCACTCCCCTGAACTGCTGGGGAAAAAGGTAGAGGAAACTGGGAGGCAAGTTCAGCCTGTGAAGAAGGGAGGGCAAGGGAGAAAGGTGTTTTTAGGATTTGTTTTTATTTCTCATTGCCCTATTCTGATTTGCTTGGTGATAAATTCAACTCATTTCCTCAAGTCCTATCTGTTTTGCCCGTGACTGTAATAGGTGAGTGAGATCTTCCTGCCTTTATGCCAATCCATGAGCCTTTTATTATATTTTCTCTCCCCTGTCCAGAGGAGGGGATAGAGTGAATTTGGTGGGCACCCAGCATCCAGCCAGGGTAAACCCACCACAGGTATGCAACACACTCAGATTATTGAAAATTCTAAAGATATAAATATTAAATAATTTCTCCAACTCCTAATATGTACTACTTCAAGCATATATTAGATTTGTGAGCTTTGACTAGCTCTATACTCCTGGATTAAATTAGGCTCCTTACTGAATGTGAACACTCCTGTAGTATATAATGTGCACAGAAGGATTCTACACCACCAAAAGCTTTTGAGAAAAAAAGGAATTTCCTACTGAATGAGAAACTTAGAATATCTTAAGCCTTTCAGTTGAGGATACTCTAGTAATGGAAATACAGTTTGCTTTTGAAAGTACTATTCCAGAAGGTGAACTGACTTCAAAAGCAGTAGGAAACTGAAACACCCTAAAACATTTTTTCCTCCTCCCTCCACCATCGTTATAGTTTACCACAGCTTAACTATTCTGTAGAGCCAATGTATCAGTGTACAATGGGGACCCCAGCTGTGGAAGTCCGAGGTCCAAACAAATAACCTGAAATAAATCATGGCAGGGGCAAGCCCTGTACTGTACCTTGAAGTGATACATCTACTCTGAGCAGAACACTGCGAAGATTCCCCGAGGCTTTGCTCTCTCTTTGTGTTTCTGAACACTCCAATTAACTTTGGATAAAAAGCTGCTAGGGTGTTTCCTCGGAGACTTCACATCACCTCAAAAGAATGCTGTCGACACCTAATCTCACAGCATAGAGCACCAGACATTTTCCAATCTGTCCTTTCTCTGAAGCTCTTTGTCACCTGGTGATTACCACCCCTATATTCAACTGGAAATTCAATTTTTATCCCTAGAGCTCAAAACCTATCAGGTGATAAACCAACTCATTGCTTCAAGAGCACCATTGCAAGTGACTCACTAACGGCAGAGAATTAGTGCTACTCATCAGGAAGACAAACTGCTAACACTTCAGTATAAAACATTACCAGAGAACCATTATTCCAGAACCTCTGCACCCCGTAGATGTTTTCTA
>VZTT01023208.1:41001-92801 GCA_013400855.1 Buphagus erythrorhynchus
TTTCCACAAAGACACACAATTTGTCTTATGTTGAGCACTGATGGACACTCAACAGTGATCTGCTGCTTTTAGCTTTTCTTCGTATAATACCTACTGAAATTATTTTGATATGGTTAACTTCGAAGAAGTTTGCATGGTTTTATCACTACACTGTGCATAATAAAAAGTGATAGTAATAAAAACCAAATGAAAACAGTTTTTAAATCACGTACAGAAAGAAGTGGTTTACCAAAATAAAAAACTTGGAAGAGAATGCAATTGTGCTATATAAGTACAAAACTCAAGTAAACACAATTTTCCCTCATCTTTCCAAAAGTTTGTTGAAAAACATGTAGAGAGGTAGGAAGTAGAAACTTTAAAGATTCTTCAAAGATCCATGTATCTTCCTGAATCCTATTCCTGTAATGGGAAGCCTTCCTAGTGAAAGGAGACACCTGCTTTTCCATAGTGCACAGTTCCCTTATGGGCCATGAATAATCTAACACATTTCAGCAGTGGTTTTCATCCTTCTGAATCCAGTGGTAATCCTACTTAAAATACAGAATGGATTTTCTGAGGTAATAAATTATCTGTAATTAACATAATTTTGTAAAGCCAAACTTGTCAAAAAAATCTTAAGTATTCAGCTTTCTATGTACCTGGATAATTGGTCAGTTGTATTTTGATACCCGCTTTCTCAGATTGACATTCTACTATTCAAGCAGAAACACAACACAGACAAGACAAGATAATATCCTGCACTGTAAAGATGAAGTTTATATTTCATTGTTCACATTGTTGTTGAAGCAAACATTTAGAAACAGCTAAGAATCTGAAAACATGGGTGGAAAGCTGAACTACAATATAAATTTAGCACTTGAACAGTCATCTGTTTCTGAGGTCCAAAAGTCCAAGGCTAGAAGAAATATTTATTATTAAGAACCTCTCTTAGATATTTAAACCAAGTGGTTCTATTCAAGTTTACTTATGTAAATTATACTGAACTTAAAATAGTAATCCTCAGTTAGCCACTGATTTTCTTGCATTTCTTCTATCCTCAGGAATATTATAATCTCTGCTGTGTAAGTTTGTATAAGGCTTATACATGCTCGATCATAAAAAAGAGGCTCTGAATGTAAGGAAGTACAAAACACCCAAAAACCCAAGTCAATGTGATGATCTCACCAAAATTGAACACCTTTAGCATGAACCTAGTGAAGCCAAGAAATGCAGTTTGAAAACAAGTTATTGCTAATTTTATAATTAGCTTTAGTCTAGCAACTGTTCCTATCTGTCCTATATTAGGGACAGCACCTCTGCTGCAAGTTCATGCAGCATCTTCACCAAAGTGCCAGTGCTGTGAGAGCAATACCAGAATACAATCACGAGCTGCTATCACACTGTCCTGGTGAGTGATCCACTCCCAAACTCCACTTGGCACATGGGAGAGCAGCAGCAGCTACAAATTCAGGAGTAAGGCCTTTTATATCTCTAGCCCAGAGTTTTAAACAGGTTTTAAAAAATTACCTGGAAACTCAGTCTGCAGCCCAGAGCCCTTTAGAGGGTTTTCCACAAATACACATTATTTGCAAATAAAAAAAAAATAAGTCCAGTTTTGTTGACCTGTTTGCAAAGTCTGTTTGATGAGTTTATTTTAGTATTATTTTATGTGGCTATGCTCATTTCAACCACACTGAATGGATAATGAAAATCACTCAATATCATTGTCTTTCAGCTGCAGTTGTAGCTGAAATATTAAGCTATCACATAACAGTGGCAGCTCTCCAGGCAGGGGAAAAGAGTGTTTTGCAACTGTTTACAAATGTATTTAGGCATTATTCATCATTACCTTGACCTACATCCGATTAAATACATTCATGCAAGACTCACTTTCCTTTATGCCTGCTTCAATGTCCTCTTACAGTCCTAGGTCTTCACTTTGTAAATGACAGGGAACCCCCAAAGCCCCTTGTCATTTTGCTTTCCTGCATCAGCGTGGTGGGTTGACCCTGACTGGATGCCAGGTGCCCACCAAATCTGCTCTATCACTCCCCTCCTCATCTGGACAGGTGAGAGAAAATGTAATACAAAATATAATTAAAGGTTCATTGTCTCTAAGGCTGGAAGAGATCACTCACCCATTGCCATCACAGGCAAAACAGACAGGACTTGAGGAAATGAGATGAATTTATCACCAATCAAATCAGAGTAGGACACTGCAGCACACCCACTACCAAGACCTTGCCATGCAAACCCAATCTTCTTTAAAGTGATTTAAAGAACCCCATTCATTTAACATTTCCTTGAAGATCTTTGAAGCCACCATCTGCTGACCTACACCAAACATCCATAAGCAAACTTCTCTTAGCTGCTCCTTTCCAACAGAAACCTCATCCCTGAGGATTGTCTTCTGCTACTGATCTTACTCCTCAGTGTCAGTAACTTACACAAGCATCATTCCAAGTACAGGCATGAAGGCAAAGGATGGTTTTACTTCTGCCAAAATTGACCAAATCCCTCTTCTCATTTTTAGTATCACAACTGCTCTAGAAGTTTGAATCAGGCTCGAGCTGTTTTGACACAGTTATACAACTTGGGAATTGAAATCAAAAGTACAAACCAAACATGGTGACAAAATTTAGTTATTTTAGAGCCATGATGTGGTGTAAGGAACTACTGGGAAAATTTAAAACTGATATAGTTCCTTTGCTAAGTTTTGTACAAAATATTGACGTCATTGCTAAAACAAAACAAACAAACAAAAAAAACAACAAAAAAAAAGGAGGTTATTTGAGGAGCAAATTGGACCATAAGGAAAACGTAGGAATTTCAACACTCCAAGATTCTGATTAATTCCAGTAAGAATTTACTACTATGATCAATCTATTTTCCCTTAATTTGTCAGAATATCTCCTGTTCTTAAGGGAACTGCTAAGAAAAAAACCTAAATAATTTATAGAGGAATACGTCTTGAAAATGTTTTGTCAACACTGATCTGTATAAACTGCACATTTGCTAGATGCCTGTAATTAGATTTTCTTGGCATAAATATTCCTTCAGGTGTGACTGTATCTTGTTTGCCCTCCCTATTGCTTTATAAGGATAGCAGAGCTTTAACTGCACTTCAGGAGGGGTGGTTGATTGGTTGTTTTGTTTATAACAATACAGACTTTTTTTAGACTTCAGAGTTTTTAACCTTTTTTCAGCTAATTGGGATGATGGGGTAGGGTGGGTGACAGAGCAAGGATCACTGCAAATATACACAAATTTACTTTGAAGGTATAAATGTTTCAGCATAAATGAAATTTATTCCTCACAGAGTCTCATCTATAGGATTCAAAGGCATTCTACATTAAGCTTCAGAAAAAAACCAGTGTAATTTGAAGACTGAAGAGAGCACACTAAAAATCCTTTTTACAGTTCTGCATCAACAGGTAAATATTTCATGCATAAATCTGATTCTAAACAGCAATACCCAAAAAACTCCAAGGAACTGCTGAAGGGAAGCAGCATGGACTGTGAGCCTCAGAGGAACAGGACAAATAACACGTTCCCTGTTATTTGATAGCTAGTCTTAATATAGTTAGAAGAGTCTGAAACAGATGAAGGCTGACTTTATCAAGACAAGATTGGTAAAACTTACTACTTTTATGGAGTAGGCAAAAGACACGAAAAAGTTCTAGGGAAAAAAAGAAAATTAATTTTTCTCTACATTGAAACACAAAAATCTTTTCATACATCAAGCATAAAATGTAGCACAGTTCAGAATAAAACAGGGGTTTGAGAAGGGGGAAAAAAGATAAATAATTTGTTTACATTGAAAGCTTAAAATTATCTTTTACAGAAACTTGAGAACCTACCTGAATTTTATCACAACACAGGATACGAGATATTTTCCACAAGATCCTTTCCTTAACATCTCTTCCATTTAAAGCAATAGGCATGTAGAAGACTCTACTGATCTAAAATTCCCAGTAGTGGGTAGGTGGCCTCTCAGTCCAGTGACACAACAGACATGTGAGAGTCCTCAGAGGCTCCAGACTCTGATGGAGCTGTGGCTTTCCAGAGAACTGCCATCAGGAGCATCTGGAAAGGACATGGACAGCAGGGACTCTGTCCTGCACTGAGCAAAGGGTGAGAAAACCACCAAACCAGGCTGAATGGAAAATGATAAGCTGTTCAGTGAACATTTCCTTTAGATGCTCTATGGGACAGAGCCAAAAGAGTTTGCAGTGCTAAAAAGGGATTTGGTGCTAGTAAGGCAAGAACAAGACCATTAAGGAGATGATCAGACCTGAGGACAAGGCAGCCCATAATACTCTTTCCAGTGAATGAGCTTTTTGATCAAGTCACTTAGCCAGCTTATCATCTTCATAGACAATCAAAAGGAAAAACACCCACCCAACCCCTAAAACTGACAGCACTCAACAGTGGGAAAAGTTAACAGGAGATAATCCTGAATGGTAACATCTCCACAGGAGCAATTCTCTTTAGGTGATTTTTTGAGTCCTGCAGCTCTGCCAAGGCAAACAGGGAAGATGGTACAACCCAATAGAATTCCAGGTGTCTTCTTTTGCTCCTGGCCACACACGAGCCACGTGGCTGTAGCTTACACCCCTTCCCAGGCCATATGCTTCAGCTGGGGTCCCAGCTTGACTCCAGGCTGGCCAAGAGGGAGGAAAGCCTCCCCAGCCTGTGTTCTGCACAAGAGCCAGAAGAGTGACAGCAGAGAGAGGGAGGCTGCTGCTCCTGCTTGTGCCAGTGAAGGCTTTGGCCCGTGGCCGCCGCTTGCCCTCAGTGGAAAGTTAAAACGCCAGAGTGGGAAGAAACAGGAAGGTTTTGCATTAGGCTGTTATTTGCCATGCCAGCAACAGCCAAAACAGATTAGTCGGTGTCCAAATTCACGAGCATGTCCTTCAGAGCCAGCTTCCCAGTTGTTCACCATTTATCTACTCCTCATCTCCTCCTAAGAGAGTGTTAACTGTTTCAAACCTTCAGTAAGTCACCCTCAGATTATTTATCTCAATTTCAGTTAAAGTGAGTATTGCTGGCATGGCTGGTTTCCCCAAGAGCACAACAAAATTTTTGTGTAAAAATCCACCTGTCTCTTTAACCAAGTTAACAAAATACTTAGTAAAGAAATGGAATTTAGAGCAGTCATTAAAGACAACATCCCATAATGATGATGAAATTTTGGAGAAGCTACAGATACTTCTACAGTTTCACTCTAATGAATTGCAATACTAATCTATTATTCTGGGTAGACTACATAATCTCCTAAATATGAGGAGGTTGAGGCTCTGAGAAAATTCACTTTAATGCTCTTTTTGAAATTTCTCAAGTATGTTTCCTGAAATGACTAGGACACTAGTACTGAAAATTAAAAAAAAAAAAAAACCAACCCCAAACCCCTTAATGTAAATTCACTTATTTTTTAACATATTTTAGAATATTTAATTATCAGACTGTTTCTTTAATTTAATACAACCACAGAAGGAAATTTGAGTTTGGAGTACAAAAGATACAGGTTGAGAAAGAAGAAAATGGTATCAATGAAGAAAAAAAAAACAAAAAGGAGAGAAGAAATAGGTAGGAGACTGGGTGAAATAGGAAAAGCCCTTTTTCTTTCAACCTTAGATATGAAAGGTTCAACTGAGTGCTATAAAACTGAATTTAGAGTGCAACAAAAAGGAATTTCTAATTAAAGTTAATTAGGCCAGAGAATGCTACAGGGAACAAAGCTGTAGATGGAGAGTTTTAAAAGAACATGCAGACAGTTGTGGGTAACAAAAGGAAAGAGCAAAAGAAAGTGAAAAAGTTATGAATGAGTAGGAGAATAAAGAGCACATTCCTCCTTTACAGAGGGAGAGGAAGCAAGAACAGCCAACAGAAAGCAAAGGAGAGAATTTACTGGAGAAAAATAAAGTGTGATAGTTTTGAGGGGCAAAGCACAAACAGCAGAGACTATTTGCTGAATGAATATCAGAGTTAAAAATAATTCAAAATATAGACAGATTTATTAAATTGGTTAATTTTTTTGTATTAATTTCTGAAAAATTAAATTTGATATTTAATGGAAAACAGTCGCACATGTCATGCAAGGAAAAAATACAAAACATAAAAGAGCTAGAAAGATCACAGATGCACAAAATTATGGTTTATGCATCTCTGCAATATCTTTTTGAGTCACCCTCCATCTAAATAAAGCCTTTGCAACCTTATGCTAACAGATTACCTAAAAACACGATTAAATAAATTAAATGTTCCTCAGGTATTAAAATACATGGATTTCTTTTTCTGCGTGGAAGTTTCCAGCAATTTGGGTCCTGTCTTGGCAACAGAATCTAGTACAAAACATGAAGGGATGCTGATTTGCCAAAGCTCTAACAAATAAAATAACATAAACATTTAGGATGCTCAGAAGATGTGAAGACATGTGAGTGTTGATGTGAAGAGTGAGTACAGAGCTCTTGTGCCTGTCAGGAGAGACAACCAGTTTGAAGAAAGCTATTTATACTTACTTACACAAACAAACTAAAAATAACAAATTTCCTTCTGTAATATATTTACAAACTAAATGTATTTTTAAAGTGTGTTGGTAATAGCAACTAGAAAGTATCATAAGAGAAATGCTTCAGAGCACAGCCGTATTTTATGCAAATATTTACTATCACACATTGCAATTAGAAAAGCACATTGGTTACAGTAATAAAAGTAAACAAATAGCTTATCTGCATTCTAAATGGCAATCTGTTTTTAAATAAGAATATGTCTGAATAGAGTACAGGCAAGACAACGAAATTCCTTATTCTAAGTTAAAATCCATTAAAGCTGCACTGAGTGGGATTACATAGGTGTAACTCATAAGAATAGCTGGCTATGTAGTTAGTGCAGGCTCCTTTCTAAGCAACAAGCAGCAGAGCACATTGACATAAATTTAGTGTCAAATATTTAAATTTATTTCAGCTTTTATCACAGATCAGAGAGAAAGATATGTTTGTCATAGTGTAGTTTTTCACTAAAACACTATGGGAAGACCTTGCAAGGATATTTTAAGCTTCAGGCTCCCAGACTATCTGTATTGTATTAGACACGTATTTAATTTTTTTTTTAATGTAAAGAAGAGTTTTTTCAGTTTCTTTATTGGCTGTTTTTACTTTTTTAACCTTCCTCAGCAGCACCAGAAAATGGCTGCTGCAGGGTCAGTGCAGATCTCCAAGCATCCTGACTCAGAAGGCAACACAAAGAATCCCCTCAGGAGCTCAGGTAGTGCATCACAGTTACTTGTGTAAGCTCATGCATTGATTTTTCACATCTAGGACTGGAAATACATTTCTTGTGCTACCAGAAAAATCACCTGCAAAACCTTCAACTTGCCCTGCAGCATGGTGAGGAGCTCACCTTCAGGCATGTCCCATAATTGGTGAGGACATTATGGCACAGATCAACACTGTTCTTTTGTTTCTATCTGCTGATGTTCTAGGAGAGAAATATCTGATATAAACAACCTTTTAGGCTGTTAGACCAGACTAAGTGGCCTCTTGAAAGAAGAGTTTAGCACCTGTACAAAGGTGTACAGGCTAGCATCTGTACAAAGGTTTTGTATGTAGTACAGTTAAGCTTAGTATGAGACACTCCAGGAGTGGAGAGAAACCAGTGTTAAATTAAACAGGAAGATGTGCCCCAGCCACACTTTACCCTATTTGTATTGCACATATCTGACATGTAAATCCCATATTTAGAGAAGACTGTATTTGAAGTCTGTGTATATTTGGCATACATAGATATTCCTACTATCACGTTAAACACTGAGTGATAGCTAGATATTTTTCTGCTTATGAGCAACACTTAAATTTACACGAGTCTACCTACAATTAGGATGTAATATCTTAATAAAATTTATAGTGTCTTTATAATAAAAAGCTTTTCTTGTATAAAAAGGGGTATAAAAAGAGTAACTTTAGAACATGAGTTCTTAGTTGCTGCTCTTAAGGTTACAACAGAATCCCTAAGCAGGAGGAATGTCATATCTACATATATATACATATAGACTTCAATTTCTACTTCAATTAAAGAAAAAGTCACATTAGCCTTTTTACATAGTTCACATTCTTCCTCTTTTGTAACAAATGAACCCTTTAGAAAAGCTCCTGTACTTTTAGTTTGATCTTTTACCTTTTTTATCTAAAAAAAAAACTCTGGGAAGAAGTTCCAGGAATGAGGAATGAGAACAGTTGTTGGCGCTTTCTCATTCCAGATCTGTTGCACACAGTTCACACTCATTCAGGGCTCAGATTAACTCAGTTCATTTTAAACGGGAGATAATAAAAAAAAAAAATTAAGCATCATAAATTACATTTCATCCAAAAGGCTTTTAAAATGCTTTATAGACTCTACACACAGATCACTCCATCAGTCACTGAAAGCAAGTACCTCTGGGATGAAATGCAACAACTGTTCCACGGGGCACGGCAGAGGAGAGGAAGTGAGGAATACCAGCACATCGAATTGCAATTGCAGGGGGAATTTAGGTAGGAAGAATGTAATTACCCCGTTTGGAGCCTGGCCAGACCACGGGGGTTAACATCTTATAAAGAGCCCTCTGAGAATTTTAACAACCCCTAGTGCTCAGGACCTTTAATTTATATTAGCCCTCAGGAGCAAGGCTAACTGCTTTGCTCAACTGGGTTTGTGCGCTGCAGGAAACGGGGAAAATCAACTTCTAGCTGTTCTCTGCTTCCACCCAACTACTAAGCAGATTAATACTACTTAGGCTGCAACTTCTCATGAAAATGCACCAGAAAGCAACAGGAATGAAAGCTGCACAGAGTCAGAGCTGTTCTTAATTGATCTTTCAAAAGCCATAGAGGAAAAAAATGTTTCCTACTCCAAAAAGTCCTAACTCCTCATACACAAAGCACTTGAGATCATCTCAGCTGGCATAACAATAAATAAGCATTATAAAGATATACAGGTTAGGAATACAACATCATTCCCTCTCCAACATCAGCCTCTGAGAAAGAGCCTGAAACTAAAGCATGTATAGCGATCAGTTAGTTTCTTAAATTAAGGGAGCAGTTGTCACCAACTATTCTAACTAATATATCTGATGCATGTACATTTTCATTTTTAAATGAAATAAAATTAAAGGCAACAATGAAAATAAGAAAGATGAGCAGGTAAAAGAAATAAAAGAATGCAAGTCATCTTACTTTTTTACCACTGCCACCTTAAAGTAATTTAAAATAACCAAAGTAGACTTGCTTCCTAGCTTTGTTCCTTTAAAATAGAATATCAAGTGAGGCTATAACAGAGCATGGCTTTTCACTTTCATTGAAGCAAAAACATTTGGAGCAAATTCCAAGAGACTGCCAAATACTCTTTGAAATTGTTTACATTATGCATCCAAACCCTACAGAAGTGTCTTATTTCTTCAACTAGGTTACACACAATTCAGAGTAATTTAACTTTTTTATTGTAGTCTAATGTAATGTAGTGCAGATAGTGTTTCTTCATTGTTTTTAAGCTTCTGAATGTCCACAGGGTTGCATTTCCTTTGCCTTTAACTGATTAATTTTGTTCACTTCAGACATGCAGAATAATAAAAGTATCATGGTATTCTACATTATTTTTTCTTAAAGCCCCTTCTTTGTTTTATCTTATAATGAGAGACTGAAAGAAGAAACAGAGGCTTCTCCAAATCAAGCAAGCAGAGCCTTTTGGCTTGTAAATATTCCTTGGGCACAGCAGAGATGCTGTATATCACATGGACAACACTATTGCTACAGGAGCTTTGTGATTTATGCTAATTAGAAAAGCCACCTTGACGAACAGAAAACAAAGGGCAGAACAGTTTGGTGCTGATGCAGATTTCCAACATTAGGTTTAAGTTTCACAGGAAATACCGAAGACCAGTGGTTACAGGAATCTCACAATGCTGGTACATATCTGGGAGTCCTCGCTGGAGGAACGTCAGTCAGAGGCACAAATCATGAGTGATTTGTATCATGCAGTCTAATACCAGGACTCACCAGCTCTGGGGAAGAGTAGGCAGCCCCTGCTCTGTTAAGAGGATTCACAGACCAGGACTTTTAACTACAGAAAAACCTTTGAAAAAGCACATCCTTCAGTACTTTATGTAAGCCCATTAAACACGACTATTCCATGTCCCTGCAGCTATAAGGGAGAACTTGTCTTGCTACAGGTGTTCATGTTCAAACAGATCCCAGCACCGGATTGGTGTGCTCCTGATCTCTTCCCCAAACAGCTCTGGTGTATTTCTCCAGGGTTAAGTGTATAGGAGCCTAATATTTTTCACTGAGTCTCAAGATGACACAATCTTTTTTGAGTCCCTAAGAACTAGATTTTGAAAAGCATTTAGGCACATGAAACTTTTCACATGTGCTCATCCCTGACTTCTGAGCATTTAGGATAATCCCAGTACTGGTTTAGAATCTGGATGTCCTTCCTATGTTCAAAGATGACCAAACCCAAAAGTGCAAACTTTAAAAGCCCATAAAAGGCAGAAATTTGTAATTCAAGACCTCAATGTGTTACAGAACACAGATCTGTTCTGAGGTCTGAGTTCATTCCATGGACACAGAAACTGATACGAATGGGTAGGTTACTTTCACAGATGATATGTGTAACTTCAACCATATAAAGAATTGATCCAAGTTAAAAACTAATTCCTTTTCCATATATACAATGTGGAGATCATGTCAGCTTGTTGGCAAATACGAGCAAAAAGCAGTGACTTGAGACATGGATTTATCCCTTTATAATGATCATACCGTGCAAATTATCACGTACATAAATCTCATATTTTCACTTGTACTTGACTAAAGTGTCACAGGCCACGGATCAATTTTTGTCCTCATGATTACTAGAAACACTGTCCCTCCCACCACCTCTAAGGAGGAGACCTGTGAGCATAGACATTACTTTCAAGCTATTCATGCCTCACCTTGAACGTAGTAAATGCTACACAAGCAAAGAAAGTTCTACACAGGTAATGACAAAATGCAGAACACTCTATGTAAACAACTCCAGGTTGGATTTAGGAGGAGTTCCAATTAGGCTCCTGTGCAGAAAACAGCTAGTGTTCATCTGAACATTAAATGGATCATTAAAATAAGACCAATTGAAAACCAATTGAAAAATGCATCGAAACTCACTCTGGCTCAAGAGGCTTAAACTGCAGAAATAGCTATGCCATTGAAACATAAGTAAAATCTTTCCCAAGCAACAACAATAAAAAAGGAGCACTTATGTGATTTGCAGGGTCAGCACTGCTAATTTATAGCAAGACCATGGTGAACCGAGTACCCTTTTCGTATTTCTCAAAATACATGGTATCCTACAGATGCAGCAAACTGTGTCACAGATGCTCAATAATTAAACAACATGGACAACTTCATGTAGTTGTTTGCTATGACCTATTGAAAAAATAACAAAACCCAGCAGTTTTTAGGCTTATTACAAGGTGCAGAAAAACAAGGACTGTATTTTGCCCCATTGGTGAAGGGGAACAAAAGTGGCCATGTATCTTAACACCTGGGAAAAGTCAGGGCATGCACAGCTGGCCGCGAGCTGGTCACACATTCCTGAGGTTACAATTACAGCTAGTGTTCTCAAACCAGCCTCACTGACAAGCAGTTGCAGATGGCCAAAACGCTTATGTATGGAAAGAGCTTTACTCAGCAAAATCTTAGAAAAATAATGTATCAATAGGAGCACTTGTAGCTCTTATATGTAGCACTTTCTCAGTGATGTTTTCTTCAGTTAGCCCACAGGTCGTGTCATACAAACCCCCCAAAACAGGAAAAGTTTTATGTTGCACATCATATAGATAATTTGGTACCAGCATATAATTTTCCCCTCAAGTAGAGTCCCCATGTAGCTAAAGTGGGGAAACTATCAGTGTGTTCAGTTCCCAGATTTGCCAAGGGCCAGTCACACTGCCAGCCCTCTTCCCAATACTCCAGTTTGATGAGAGGACAAAGGGGCACCATAAGGATCATCTGTGTACACAACTGCATTTGTGTACACAGCTTCATGCTTCTGACACTGGCATGAACAGCTACCAACATTGTAAAGAATGAAAACGTGAAAAAAAAAGTACTAATGTTTTCTCTCTCTTCAGCGCTGACACTTAAAAAAACCACACCTACATGAAGGCTGCTCCGAGGCTTACTGAAACAATCAGAATTCAAACATGATAAAAACTGAAAAATTACCTGCTTAGCTATGACAACAGAAAATGAAGGTTTTTGTTTGCAAAACCATCCTTACAAGACACTTCTTTATGGATAGAGTGATCATATGACTGGATGCAATTTTATGTGATGCTGAAAGCATGGACACTCAATATAAAGCTAATTACAGCAGTAATTACTGTGTTAAAATACAGACGGAAAAAGATATTTAAGTCAAATATCTAATATGCTTTTAATCAGTAGTTTTTAAGCTTCTAGAGCATTTGGCAAAATCAGTAAAATAATTGATATAATAAAAAATTATTAGACTTTTCATCAAAATGGCCAGAGCCAGCAATAACAACTGAAATTCAAACTAGAGTATTGATGACTATTTGAATCACTAAGTAAAAACACCTTGTTCATATGAAAAGAACTGCTATCTTTTCCAGAACAGAATATGCAAAAACTGCAACAAGGTATGATTATAACATTTTAATTGCAATTTCTTTTCTGTAAAACATGCAGCAGAAGAACAAATACAAGCAGTATCCTTGTGTATCTGCTGTTCCCTGAGCAAGAGCCCTGTTACTGTGATTAGTACAGGGCACCACATGAACATCCTTCTGCACATGATCAGCAAGACTAAAAGGTCACTATGGTTTTAATTTACTATTTGCCATAAAACTTGTATCTTAAACTGACTTTGCATATGTTTCTCAGTTATCACGCATACCTTGAAGTCAACAAATCAGAGGTTAGATTGCAAATCACTCAGTGTAAACTTGTATTTTCTGTCCCAAACCAGCTGAGAGTAAAGAAGACCTCTCCAAAGCTTCTGGCTGTCCATTTTATCAGGTCATACTCTGTACTCCCTGAAACAGAGTATCTCCCTCTCTGAAGGTTAGGGAATTTTGCCAGAGTAAAGAGTACAGGAACTGACCTCTTGAACAGCAGTAGCCACATAGTTCTCTTAAAACTATTAACATTTTCACACAACAAAACCTCATTATTAAAAAGATTTAAAATAAAGTAATAAGTTGATACTCAATTTTGTAGGTTACTATTTGTGAAAATCCCTAAGTCTCCTAAAAGAGAATTAGTTGTGTGGTAAATTTGAACTTGAATATTCCCTTCTACATATTGAGCTTTTCAAAGATTATTTTATTCAGCTTGTAACTACCAGCACAAATGCTGATTCTAAATATATCTGCTGAACTCTAAATGACTTCTGTTTATAGAAATAGGACATAACAAGCTATTAAATCTTCCTTACAACAAACTGCTATGCCAAAATACTTGCTCCAGATTTTTGAGCTACAGTTAAAAGACTTAGACTGGTAACCAGAAGAAAACTGGCAAGAGAGTTATTGCACTGTATTTTGTCATTTAAACCTTTCTTTAGGTGGACTTGATTTTAATTAGTTCTGCATCCACACAGGCTTAAAAAAATAAAATAAAAATAAATCTCATGGTGCTTGAAACCTTCATTACTTCATATGATTAAGGAATTTAACACAATGCTGTGTTGCTATAGAGCACCTAAATAAACTCAGAAGAAGCAGGAAACAACAATAATGAAAAGATGCATAACTTTTGATGACTTGGATTATTATAGAGTAAGAAAGTATACAGAGGACTTCACAAGAAGTTTGCAATCAGGGAAGAATGAACTGCACACACCCATTAAACATTAGGTTCATGCTCATCATAGTAAAAATACAAGTGTAAATCTGAATTGCAGCGTTTGGAGTTTTCACCCTTGTAAACTCTGCATCTCTCTCACGGCTGACTGAGCTGGTTCTTCAGTTTCCATAACCTACAGATGGCTGGTGCACTATTAAGCATTTTCAGATTCTACAGTGAAGCTCACTAAGAGTATAAAACACTATTAATGTAAAAGGTCAGTATCCATTTTATTGCTGTTATAGTTGATGCATAATCACAGTTGCTCATTTGCAAACATCGATCAAAATTGAAATTTCACACTTTCTAAAGGAGCTGGCAGCATTTTCAGTTGCTCAAAGGTCACTGTAAATAAAGCATAGAAGATATGGCTCTCCTAAATGGCAATGGGATCTGGGACAACCACTTTTGGAAAAGGGCATTTTGAAGCTCAATGTGAAGCTTTAGGGAAAGGTTCTGTAACTCTCTTGTAGGGGAAGTAACTGAGTGAATTCCTCTGAGGAGGGAATAGTTTTCTACAATTCTTTACTTGTCTTAAGTAACTACTAAATGGTTCCTGTTCTAAATTATACACACCTGAGGTGTCAGGGAGCATGAGGAATGTTAACTGACTAAATAATATTTCTACTCTGCCTGCTTAAAGGAAGAAGAGACCTCCAACAAAACATTCCTTTGAAATAATCTGTTTACTATTATTCAATTTTGGCAAAGTCTGACAAGAATGTTACCTAGAGATTTGCTCCTCACAGGCTGGAATTATTTACCTTTCAAAAACTATTTTATATGAAAGACTCGAATTATTTCAAAAAGAATTTTCCTTTCCATTCTATTGAAGTGAGATGACAGGAGTATTAAATCTGCTTAATGAACATGAGAGGGTTTCTCCCTACCCTCCTCTTTTTCTTTTTTAATTGAGAAAAAAATCTCTTACCTTTCATAAGGAACATCTCTAAATTATATAATATAAGCAGTATCAAGCTAATAAGAACAAAGGAAGACATCCACTTTTAATTATTTTGAATAATTTTAGATAGTTTTATCTAAGTATCTTGAAATCCTCCAAAAATAGACTGCCTGACATTAGAATTAAGACAGAATCTTACTTCTACCAATGCAATTTTATTACTGCAATGACCTGATGAGCAAACATTCTCACATAAATGCTTTGTAAAGCATTCCTCTGTCAAAATGCTTGCCCCTCGTGAATATAGTAATTTATCAGGCATTTCAAGTGCTGAAGCAAAAAATATTGGTGATCTAAAATATGTAAAAAATGCAATGATTCAATTAATGCTGAGTTACTCCATGCATGAATGAACAATTTGACCTGGGCTTGAATACAGTATTTTTAATAATGCAGCTGCCATATTCGTTGGTCTCTGCATTTCCTGAAAACTAATCTGCCAAACAAGTTATACAGCATGAATCTTCTGCACTTCCATTCTTCGAGGGTGAGTTAGTAATGCTCCACCATCGCTCCTTAGGTCACTGAAATGCTACATGCTTTAGAACATTTACACACATTGCAACTCTAAAATGAAGACATGCATTTCCCACCTGAAGAACTCTTACTGTCACCTCTGAGCATCTGAGTAGCCACTACAGCTTTCTAGGAAACCACAGGTCAGTTTAGGCACTAATTCGTAAATATTTTGAAATACTTGTTTTGGTTTTGTTTTCTAAGTACACAATATTGTGTCTGCAGTTTTGAGATATTTCTTTCCAGAAGACTGTCAGATTCATAGCTTCTCTTTCTTTTAAAACTGAGGCAGCACAACACGTTTGAAAATAAATTAACTAAAACTATTTTCACACAAACAAACAAACACAAAAAAATTACAAAACAGAACAAAATCCTCTTCTGTACCACCTGACTGGTACTATTCCAGCTGCAGTGCTTAACCTGAGTATACTGTGGGAAAGCTTCACCTATAACCAGCTTCATATGGAGTTAATATAAAATGTGTGCTAGCCTGGGCCCTTAAGAGCTATTTCCCCTCCCCTTATAAATATACCTTGTTTCATTTCAGGTGAAACTTCAAATACAGAAATAACCTTTGAGCAAAACCAAAATCAGGGTTACTTTGAGTAGTTCAGTCCAATGAAATCATCAATAAAATTACTGATGTGAAAAAACACTTAGGTTGGGTTGATGAAAGACTACAATAACTTTGGATAAACATTTACAACTTCAGATAAAAAGTGATTAAAATAATAAGTAAATATTCTTTAACTGCAGATGACAGCAGCATTACAGTTAATATTTAATCATGACATTGTGAGAATATTCAGTAGTGGAAGACAGGATTAACATATTGCTTTAAAACATTCCATTACTTTCTGCATCTGTTTACTGATAATAAAAGAAACAGCTGTTCTAAATGTAACATTAACAGGTGTAAACCATTCATTTGAGATTTTAAAACAATAATTCTCCTCTGTTTCCTCCTTAGCTATTCTGAAATGACATTACAAACACCCCTCCTATTAGCTTACACAATTAACTCGTAATTGTTTAACCTCTCTGCATGTCCCCAAAACGTATACATGTGGAGTTAGCTTCCTTCTCCTTTTGGGCAAAAGGCTCTGTTCTCCTGCACTGCACATCCTGAACTAATGCACCAGATGTGTCCCATAAAATGGTTGGTCACACTATTCAGCAGCTTTCCTTTAGCAACTGTTCTATATCAAATTTACTGTAAAAAAGCATCGTAATTATGAAGTAACACTGTATCAAATTCACAGACTGAATATCTCACTATGTTCGGTTAAACTATGAATGATAATTGAGCTTGAAATTGTATATTTACTTTAAATAAGTCCTCCAAATCATCTGCAACAATGTGTGCTTAATTCGAAGCCATTAACAAAAGATTTAACATTTCCACATTTATACTCTCCATAATTTCAGATATGATACTCCATACTTAGAGAGAGAGGGAGAGAGGGGAAAAATAAAAAAGCAAGTTCTGGTAGCCTTCCATTTGCAAAATTAAATGGATGTACCTGAAGTTTCTTATAATTACTAAGCCATCCTGTTAAATGCTGGGTACAACTCAAACAAAATTCTCAAGAACCCTTCAATATTCTATTACAGCCAAAACAAAAATTCAGAATTATAAGTTTATTTAACAAAAGAAACCAAGGCCCAATACAAAACCAAAACCTGATCTGCTTTGCAGAAGATAAAGCAAACTCTGAAGACCAAATATTACAACCCTTTAAAAAACCTAAAAAGTTGTTTGTTTAAATTAGCTCTCATTGAAGTAATACCAGTAAGTTTGCAGGGGAAAAAAATAAGGAATTAAATCCTTGAGATTAGGGAACGTTTACTTGTAAAACTACATAAAGTGCTTGGGAATATTGATTCTATTGATAGATATTTTAAATATTCCATATCAGAATATAGAAATAGAGAAGAATCCATTCTAACAAATCCCAAATTCCATAATTTCGATTTTACTGTTGCCAATGACTGCTAGGTACTCCTGAAATAATATCAGTGTTCCTCTGGTTTTGCTAGAGTTCCCTGAACTATACTATTCATGATAAAACCAAACAAGAAATATCCCAAACTCTTTCACACACACGGGTTAACTGAAACAGAAACTTCATTAATAAGATTCCTACTAGATTCAGAAAAGACACATGTAAAAGCTGGCTATCTCCCTTTCATGTTTATACCCATATTTATATGCAAGGAAATTATTTTTTTCAATGAGATTATCCTTTATTTATAAAGATAAATTGATATTCAGCAGTTTCCCATTCAAGGAATGTGCAACCTTTCAGAATTTGGTGAGGGGGACATCTGAGCTGCAAACACACTACCAGAACTAAACCTGCCCCAACCAATCATACAAACGATCCTCTGAAAAATGCAAAGCTACCTACAACCAAAAGGAAGCTTTACTATGAGACCATGCTTTAGTCTGGAAAGCTCCTGACTGTCCCCTAGGGAACACTGCTACCTGCACTAGGTGTGTTTTAGGAAAAAAGAACACATGCACACCACAAGCAGCAGGGTAAGCAATAACGCTTTGACCTGCTGGGGACCCAACGTAAAGGAGGAATGATGCTCATCCATGGTCAGCCCCAGCCCTCAATTTAAGTCCAAATTGTACAAAACCGAAATGCCAGCAGAGGGCAGCGCAAATACGAGAAGTCCTTGGAATGCCCCAGCCCGGCCACTCGTGGGGGACAAGGAGGTGGCTGCCACTCGCCCGTCCCTGGGACACCACCACCACTCCCTGCTCCGCAGCTCTTCCTCGCTGGGAAGAGCCCAAATACAGCAATGTGCAACTCCACCCAACACTGCACATTTCGGGTTTTCTTCTTCCTTTTGAGCAACCAAGCTGCCCCTGGAGCTGCGGACGGACTGCCTGCAGGGAAAGGCAGCCTTTGTGTGCTTCCCCGAGAGCCTCGTGGGGCTCACCGTGTAGCACCCCGTGCTGATGTAATGGCACAAGCTGATGAGCTGCCTTCCCCAGAACTGCTGCCTCAGGCACACCATTTAACTTCTTCAAACTTGTAAACCTAGAACTGGGGTACTTCTGTTGTTTAAACAAACATAAAATGCATGCATCACTAGAGGCATCAGTGAGAACATCTCTAGAAAGAGAAAGTAACATTTCTTTTTGTTCACACCAGATAAAGCAAGGAGAGACCTCCACCTGTCCTACCTAAAGCATCTCCCATGAGCAGAACATCAGTGTAACTCCCAATTTCAGCTTGTAGTCCCAACCACGAGTACTGTGGTGGGGACACCCAGATCGACAGCTCCAAAGCCACGCTCCAGCACTCACTGCTGGCACTCAGCCACACATCCCCCAGTACCCCCAGACACAGAAAACAAACTGTATGTACACATACCTAAGGAAGAAACCCAGAGCAGCTCTCTGAGGTTTAAGTCCAGCAAACACAGCCAGGAACGGAAGGAAGAGCCAGCTCTCATTTGCCTAACCTGGTGCACCTGCACCCACTGAAACTCCTCATGCCAATTTAATTCCATAGCAACTAAACCCACCCTGGCACCTGTGAATACCATTTGCCAATCATGTTTTGTCCTCAGTCTAGGGCCTGAATACCTATTAAAACTTGTCCCCTTGATGTAGACTCAAGTTTTATCAAAGATACTACCACTGGCTTCAGTATAATTAGGATACAGCTATCTCACCTTTTGGAAAAAGAACCAGCAATTATTAATCTCATTAAATACTGTATATTATACTCCAAACTGACTAAAAGTGGTGCATACATTAATTTAATTTTCAACAACCTTAGTCAGGAGATAAACTTCCATTCTCCAGCTTGCTTCTGGCTTTTCTCACTGTAATGGCACCTCTCTAAACTCTCAGAATTTGTATTCCAACAAGAATAAAAATAAACAAACTATAACCTTCTGTATCCCATGCAAGGCTGGGATCCTGTTTCCCCATCAGAGCCAAGGGTCACGTATCCCTCCTCTATCTCCATCTACCTTCTCACTTAGATTCTAAAAATTCACATCTTCTGCACTGAGTGACATTTAGAGCCAAGTGTGTTTGCAAGTGACATTCTCATTTTGTGCCTTGCTACCATTAAGCTTGGAAAGATACCCAGCTTGTGCCCTCTGATCATCCTTGCTCTTTATGAAAAGGACAAACTTACTTTAATGGCATAAAGAAATAATCATAGAATTGCAGAGTAGTTTGAGTTGGACTTTTTAAAGGTCAGCTAGTACAATCCCCCTGCAGTGAGCAGGGACACCCTTCACTAGAGCCCCATCCAACCTGACCTTGAGTATTTCCACCCATGGGGCATCTACTGCATGTCTGGGTAACCTGTTGTATTTTACCACCCTCATTGTGAAAAATTTCTTTCTTACACCTAATCTAGATCAATCTTCCTTGGGTTTAAAACAATTACCTCCTTCCATTGCAACAGGCTCTGTGAAAAAGATAAACATTGCCTTTCAGGTTAGAATTTACATGTTGTGATGTATGACTCTGATGTGATTTCTTAAATTAGTTCACCAGTTCAGCACCAGTGATTTTACATATCCAAACACAACATTTGCTTGTCTGGTCTAACACTACTGTCCAGAAACTAGCTTGCACTTGGGCCTTCCAGCAACCTTCAATCATTTATCCAGCAGACACAGAAGCACTACAAAGCTAGGTCCTACCACCACATTTTCATAGTGCCAAGGTTTGCAAACAGCTGGGGATGGACAGGAATTTTCAGGTGAGCTTGAAACTTTTAAAACATACTCTTCCAGAGACAAGGCATCTGCTGTGCACAGAAGGCCTAAGGGGGTAGGTTTACAGAAGTAGGCCACTACTTGAAATAGAGAAGTAAACATTGTGTTCTGGTAGAAAGAGAATGAACCAGTTTACCAAAATCAGTAGCTCTCTATATAGCAGACTATGCCCTAGTTATGCCACATTCTCCCTGAGGGAGGACAGTTTCTGTTTCCCACCCCCAAACAGTTTGTGTATAGCACTGCACCAATAAATATCCATAGGCACCTGATTCCAGTGCTAACCTGTGCTCCTGTGACTCACATCCATTCTGCTTCCAAGTAACTGGCCAGTTTTTGTTGACCTGAAGTTTTTAAACTTTTGTAATGTACTTTTAAAAACCACACTTCTGTAAGTGTAGAATTTTTGGAGATTGGACACTAGGACTGTCAATACTCATTTACATGAGCTAAGAATTTCCAAACAGAAATACAACTATAAGAAGTCTAACTATAATAACTGCATATGGCAATGCCATATTTAAATACTTACAGCTATCTGGCATTCCTTTGAAAATTAACAGCTGATCTCCTTAGCATAATAAACTTTGCCATGCTCTGTTGAAAGCAACTTCTAACCACTTCACATCTAAAAAATTCGGACATACTGGTATTTCCTAAACCTGCAGCAGTAAGACAAGGAGGAAACCAGTTGAGAACATTTCTTTAATAAATTATTTTTAAAAAAATAGTGGTGACTTGTTTCTATACAGTATTTATTTCCAGTTTTCAAGTGGCATTTTTTATTTTAATAAAGTCTTTAGCACGTGAACATATAACAATGAGAAGTCATTATACAAAAGCTTTGCACAAAACATACTGAAATTACAGAGTAATGATCAAAATTAAGCAAGAGAATTATGAACCCCAAACAAAATGTTCCATTTACTGAGTAATTTCCATGGAGCTGTGCTTGTCAGCTTCTGGAATATCTGTTAAGTGATGAAAAAAAGGACGACCATGAACACAGCCTTTATTTTCCTTTCCAAGCTGTTGCTTCATCCTGTAAATTGCGTTTTGCACATCTTCTTTTGACAAATGTAAGGGCAGCTGCCGAGCTAAACGTACTGCTTCTCCCTGTGAAAAGGAAAAACAAAACCAAAACCTTAGTAGTTTTAAAGTACCACTTTTTTAGCACATTAGCCTAGGGCTACCAGAAAGCAAGAATTAAGCACTCACTCTTTAAAGGTCATCCTTTTCTGCTGCTAAATATTCCAAATCTCAGAAATCTAAATATAACTTTAAACATATCTTACTGGTCAGTTCATGACATTTCTACAATGGAGGCATGCACAGTCAGCCCTTTGGTTATGTTTGCACTCTTCTAGCCTACTTTTGCAAAATGCTTTGTGTTTCTTATTTCATGTTGTCACCAGCATCAGCTGTGCATGTTTACCAGTTCACAAGACACATTTCACACCACAAAATTTAGCAGTGTCATAAATTAATTCAGTAAATAAAATCTGAAAGATACTCTAGCAAAACTTCACAGATTAATTTGTATTTACTATGGTCTATTGCATCCACTTAACACTAGAAAGCAGAAGTGACTGCTAAAGCACCCACCCTCAAAGAACTAAGGAACTTCAAAAAGAGGTTTCCTTCTCCAAGATGGGCCTTTCTGCCACTGCCTTCTCTTCTGTATTTAAGTTATGTTGCCTAGACAGAAACGTATGTGGCACACAACCTCCCTTCATACTGTACAAACCTGAGCACTGTTCATGATGATTCAATCTAAAACACCTAATTTTCTTTGTCTGAGATCTTCTCCCACTCCTTCAAGTGGGAAAAAGATCACTGTGGACTGTTTTATACCCTGGAAGGCTGCTGCTTCAACCATTACCCTATTCTTTCTTCTGCATTTATCAACTGACAGCAAAAGCTGCACACATGCTGCCTGCTCAAACATGAAATGAATGATTAAAGCTGTGATTCTGAACATGACAGTGACTGCATTTCCAGTGTTTACCTCTCAGAATGGTCAAAAAATGCAGTGCTTATTTCTGAATAACAGCTTTTATAGCTGTCAGGGGTTTTTTACAAACCATTCCACCATTCCTGTCTCAAGAATCTCCTTATCCCTTCTTTAAGCTTCTTTCCTGAGTGCATTAGAGTGGTTCAGTAGTACATAACAGAATCACTTGCTGCAAAGGCAGCTTACTACCCCCAGAAGACAAGGAAAGATTTGTGTAACACTGCTTAAAAGATAAAACACATATCCTGTGTAAGTACGTGCCTCGGTCCCAGTTTGAAGTAACCTGATTCAGGATAGCACGTTGTAAATGCTTAAATAAGAAGAGCCTTTACATATATTCTAGTAACTTTTTTGAAGAGAATTAGTATTAAAGAGCATTAGTGAAACAGCTAGACAAGAAGCCATTACTACTACTGTTGGTTACTCCAGTTTTAACTAGTACCACATCTATTAGTTGTCTCCGAAACTTCATGCCATTACTGTCTCTGGATGGACAATTTATTTATTTGCACAGAAAATGTTAACATGAGTCACTGCCATTCTGTGGAAGTTTTGAATCCTAACATGGAGAAATGCCTTTCCAGTCTGAAAAGTGCCTTACAGAGGAAACACTTTGTGAACATCAGCTTTTGGCATGTGTTATATCACACTGGGTGACTGCTTTTGGGTATATCTGATGGAAGTATTTTGATAAAGAATACATAATGCAGAGAGGATATGACACTCTCTTTTTCAAGAGTAACTTCTGTTTGGAATACAATGAAATTAATTAAAACACAGTTGAAGAAAGATTTTCAAGCTGTTTCAGGAATTATTACAAGTTTAGCTGCCTAATACTAAAAGAAAGCTTCTCACCTCCAAGTAATTTATCACTTTGAGAGGCCTACATTCATATACTTCCTTTGCATTTCTGTTAACTACTGCATTCAGAATTTCTTTCAAATCAGAAATTCCATAATATGGCAGACAATTTGCCAACCCTTCTATTTCCAGATGACTTTCTGTAGCTGAAACACCTGAAAATACAAAAACAAAACAGTAATTCATTCACTGCTTTAATTTCTATTCTATAGCAATTCACAGAAAATTAAACTGATGCAAAGTCATTTAGTACTTTAGTCCAATACAATTAGGCAACTTTTTTGTTCCTTCTTTGGAATGAAAAGCATTTATTTGCACAATATTTCATTATGATGATGTGTGTTTATTCACATCAGAAATGTCTCAGCTTACATTAATCCAAATCCTAGCTGGCACTGTTTAATGCTTAAAACATTTGCAGCATTCCCAGTCTTGAGCACAGCTTTAATTAAAGCTTCTGTGACTTTAATTAAACATATATAAAATTAGAGTAGAAGCTAGCAGTAAAACACAATTTAGTTTGAAAAAATTTAAACAGTGTTGGCACTATTTCCTATGTAACTGGTTTGAACATCTGTAGAGTTCAAATGTTATCATAACAAATTCTGATTCTACTGAAATAAAAAGCAGTTTTTTTCTCCTACCACATCTGAGGAAAAACTCAAACCCATAAAACTAGAGGCTCTGTGACTCACTTCATATCATCATTCATATGGTATCACTGCTGGAGCAGGGAACACTCTGAGTAGGAGTGATGAATAAAAAATTAAACAGCCTTTTAACAGAGTATCTATTCAAGTGTTGAGGTCTATATGATTTCCCTTCTTATTCACATTACAGGGGAAAAAAAAAGATTGAAGTTGTTCCTGTACAGCAACTTTTTTTCCACTCCCAGTTAGAACAAAGTTCTCTGGCAGCCAGACTCACATATTCTCATTCAGTCCTTCAGACTATCCTCTCATTCATGTTGGGTGCACAGGAACCTCAGCCCAACTTGCACAACTACTTTCCCTTTTCCTCCATTACAAGTACAAACTTTGACACAGACAGCATAGAAAAATTGAATTACTAATGAAAATAAATCCACTCTCATGTAATGGCTCCAGGTAGGATAAATTACCTTCAGCTCAAGTCACAAATGGTTTTTGTAAAGTCAAAAGAGCTGGAGACAAATAGATTGCTCCAAGGTGGATTAAACTAACAAACTATCACAAGGGATAATTCCTGTTCCTAATCCAAACAACAACATGAAATATTTCAGAAGTGAGAGAAAATATATATGCAACATAAGTCAGCAAAATGTACTTTCATTAGCTGGTAGAATGAAGCTGAGCTATCCATGTCCAGGCACTGCTTATTTGACAGTTATTAAATAAGAGCACAGATGAACAGGATAACTGTGAATTGAAACTTTTTTTTGAAACAAAAGATTGAAACTTTTCCTAAATATGGGTGTGTCACTGGGTAAATAATGCTCTTGGGCCTTTTAAAGCTTCATGGCATGAGATACTTTGACCAGTGGGAATTTGATATAGGGAACAGCCCCTCTTTCCCCCTCCCCTCAAAAATCACATAACCTTCTCTGAGCTATGTATTAAACACTGCTTTACAGCTGAAACTTTATTTCATTTTTCACCCAGCCTTGTCTTTCTTCTCTTTTTCAAGCTGCCTTTCCCTAATCACAGCCAGCAAGCAGAGGCATATTTTTATATAATACTGGAAACCTGTGTTCAGATTCAGCTTAAAGCAAAATGTTAAATTATATGAAAATTTGCCAGATATAAAGGTAAAAAAGAAATTATGTACTATGCTAATACTTCCCCATGGGCAAGCCTGTCAGTAAGGGACAGGAGGAAAATATAAAGTCTCTTTTTAAAATCTCCTTCAGCTCTTTTCTCTTAATTTTTGCCCTATTTTTGATTTAATTACAGATTAGATTTGAGGAACTATTCCAGACCATTTGATTATGCTGCTTTCTCTCTAAAATGAGAAGTTAGTCTATCTGAAAACCTTTCAATAATTACCCCTCTGTTTGCTACCAAAGACAGGACACAATTTTTTTAAGTTTCAAATATTTAAACATTCAGTTTAAAAAACTTGTATTTCCTGTGCTTCCTTTTAAAATTTTATGACAGTGAGATTCTGGATTTGCAAAACATTTCCTCATATACTCTTCAGCCTCACCAATAGCCATTGTTCCATCTGCAAATTTTGACAGCCAGATTTGACTTCACCATTTTCCTCTTTCATCTGAAAGTCAAAGTGGGCTTGAAAGAGTTTAATGCAGGAACAAACAATACAAACCCTGGTTAAGGGAGGTTTATTTCTTTGGTAATTCTGTTTGTCTGCCATTCTCCTTTTCTGCTAACATTCTTTAGATTGCAAAGTAGCCCAGTTGCATGCTGATTAACAAGTATTTATCTGCAAGTCTCTGCAGGAACTCTGATATTGGCAACACTTGATGATATAAGCAGATGTCCAAGCCTCAGTGTACTTGTAAATTTTTGACAAAATATATATTAAGATTTTTTGAGTATTCAAACAGCAGTCCTCAAAACAGTTGCCATGGTAGTTTCTCTGGAATACTTTGCAACTTCCAAGGAAAGTATTTCCATGAACAAATAAACTAGCTTTCAAATGAGTAAAAATGTGGATTTCTCATTGTTACAAATTTCCCCTTTCTCCTTCCAAACAAAGCATTTACAATCATCTTTGGATAATTCCTTCTTGATGGCCAGGAAAAACTGTTCCCTTCCAGCTGCCACCTAGATTAGGTGACACTATCACACTATCTATCTCCCAGTCTATGGTCAAAATCAAACTGAAATTGAATTGCATGGTTTTCCACTGGTGGGTTACAAGAGCTGAGGCAGTTTATATCACCAAGAACGATGGGTTATTTACCTATTACTGCTCTTTGGGACCTTACAAGCACATTCTTTGTACATACTCATGTTGACTACATGAGGCAGACAATTCTACCCTAAAAGCCTGCCTTGGAGCATGGCCCAAGACCCAGCACTGATACAATACCAGCTAAGGTGTGTTCCTTGGTCTCAGCTCCTCTCCAGCCAAGAATTCCCATCTCTCTCTAGGCCTTTCCCAAAGGCAAACAGACAGATGTGCAGTGAAGGCACATATAATAAACACATCTTAAAAAGAACTGGACAGAAAGTAATCCATCTTACTTCTTGAAATGTTCCCTGCACGTAGGGGTCACTGTGAGCAAACAAATGCCTGGCAGGTCCCAGAACACTGAGTATTAAGTAATTTGCTTTATTAAGTAAAAGCAAACAGACTGCTCTCCCAAAGGTAGCATCACTTGAAGCCTCAGTAAGGCCAGAACATGAGGGGGTGGGAGGGCAGTGGAAGACAGACTGGAGCTCAGCGTCACAGCTTTGCAAATTACAACAACTGGCACATTCCACAAAGAAACCATTGATTTTGCCTAACTGACACACTGACAGCAAGAAGTGTTTTCTTGGCTATTTCACAACATGTTTTTCACTGTGAGCTATCCAGAGAAAAATCTAGTTGAAAACTCCTTAGACAGACGAGCAGTTAATATTGAGAGAAACAGGGAGATAATACAAAGATCTTAGCCTACCAAAAACATGAAGCAGATGGGGCACTTCCAAAATCTAGGATACTTGGAACAACTTTGGCTGCAGTCATATAGAGTTTCTGAAGAGAGTAAAGGTAGATTACCTTTCTGTCTTCTAGCAAGAATACATTCAAAAGGCAGACTCATCCTCAAATGAAACAATAGGCAAGTAAAGCCTCCCACTTCCACACTCTTGCAAAAATTAACATCCAAAGGTGCATTTGTGAAAATACAGACATTTAAGCAGTTTTCCCACCAAAATGGCAGAACAAGAACAAAACTCCATGTGGAAGTGAGCTCTTGTCAGGAAGAAAACAGTTGATTAGACCTTTCAAAAACCTTCTAGTAGTGTTTCTAGTGCCACATGGTGCCGTGGGGTTCAGAGGAAGGCCTGTGAGAAAGACTCCTGGTAAATGAAGAGAGTAAATAAAGCTCAGAACCACCCCACTAACTAAAACATATTGACCATTAAAGAACAGAGTTGTATTTCTACGAATGCCAAGCACTGCAAGGGAATAAGATTCAATTTCTAAGTATTAATCTTGAGATTAATGCAAGATTAATGACTCATTTTTTATCCTATGAATGACACTGCCCCTAACATGTCATCCAAATAAGGAAAAATAAATACTTCATGGGTGGATTGTTTTCCAAGTAAGAAACCATATGAATGAAAATCTTCATAAAAAGCTCCTCTGTATCACAAATTGTCAGAAGCTAAGATTCTGAATTGCAAAGAAGCATTTTTAAAAATGATCAGTTGAGATGCAAGCCTAATGCAACCCAGGAATTACCGGTCACCTTCCAAATTAAGGCAGCCGTTCAGGGTTTTTTTTTAATAAATAAGCAGTCAGTTCTCTAAAACACCCCAACACCACAAGGAAATAAGGAATAAATGTAAGGTCATATATTTAAATTTACATCATAAT
This sequence comes from Buphagus erythrorhynchus, assembly GCA_013400855.1. Taxonomy (NCBI): domain Eukaryota; kingdom Metazoa; phylum Chordata; class Aves; order Passeriformes; family Sturnidae; genus Buphagus; species Buphagus erythrorhynchus. Next base: position 68,513 of record VZTT01023208.1, read on the forward strand.
AATCATCTAGTAAACTGTCCTAGTGGTGTGCACAATACCAAAGGCAAGAGGTCCAGTGTTCCAAATTAGTGTCCGGGTATTATGAGTAGACTTAATATATGGTAATAAGCAGCAATACTCTGGGTGCTCCTCTTCTCCTTTGGTAGAAAAATATCTGTAGAGATTTAAAGAAATAATCAGTGCAACCTATTAGACTGAAAGTCCTCTTCAGAGACCATCATGGGTCAAGGAAAGCCTCTTCCATGACTGAAATTGCTGAATGTTGAATTGAAGCACCTAAATTTCTTTTGCTCTTATTTTGGGTGGTATCTTGGAGAGCTAGTGATGGCATCACAGACTTATTTGCACTGAACAGAAAAGCTTGTTATTTTGCAAGAAGAAAATTACCAGAAATACCACTAGCATGTTGAAATTCAAATCTTAAGAAACTAATCAATCAATCAACAAGTTTGCTTATGACATAAGAGGATCTCTCTGTCAGAAAAAGTAAACTTTCTACTACAGAAAATAAAACTCTTCACTCAGGATGAAAAAGGAAGCCAGCAAGTGCTAATAAGTCTATTACTGAGAAATCAATCAGCAGTCAGAAAGAAATATCTATTATGACCAAATCAGGGGCTGAAGTCCCAGAGGAAAACACAGACTTCTGAGTATGCTGCAGGGGACCCTGACAGAGAGGGAGAGTTGATAGTTCAGTTCAGCTGAGAAACAGCAAATACTAGGACTGATCTAATTAATCTAAAAAGTTAGGAAAAAACTAGTTACAAAGGGCGTGTGCAGCGAATGGGATTCTGGTGTGCTCCTATGGATGCTGCTAAGGAGAAACTCTGCAGTTACCATGGCTTAATGGCACATTGCCATTCTAGGGCCTCTCCACAGCAAGCTGTGACTTTATCACCCACCATGCAAAGTAGGAACCTCTGACCCAAAAAATCAACAATATATCCTGAAGAAACAGAACTTTTCTGAAGGAAATTCTAGCTCAAAAACATCAGAATGCCTCTTTTTCAGGGTACGTCTGAATTTCAAAAACCACATAAAAACAGACGCTGAATACAGACAGTGAAAAAAAGTAATGCTTCTATAAGGATTGTGAAAGATGTTTTATGAAACAAACTAGATTTCTCAGAGCTGAGAAATCCTATAGAATACTCAGGTCTAAGTAGGATAAATCACTCCTGGTATGCAAGTCCCCTTCTGTAAAGATTATATGAGAATCTATGAATTAAATAACCTTAAAATTAATAGTGAAATTCCCAGAGAAGGACACATTATGAATGTTAAAAATTAATACCTATGTGTCTAAAAATCAACTCTAATAAGTATTTGTAGAAGATAGTGTATTTCAGGGGCAAGTTGAAGAAAAAAAGGAGAAACTGATTAAGTATTAAGTAGAAATCCTTGGATCAGTTGGAAAAAAGCTGGAAGAAATTCCATTTGTTTGCTGGTATTTCTACCTTCATCTGCAGTGGTATGCTCCTTTAATAAAAGGGGCTGTAACTGCTATAATGTCATCAGCAGAAGCTTATAAACATGACTGACAAGACTCAGATGTTATTAACTTTTCACTCAAGTAGTTGAAATAGAAGAGTGGGACAAAGAACTGAATTAGATTCTCATTCTTTACTGGGCTATTCTATGGTTCATCAACCTCCACAGTGCATACAAAGCACTTTAACTGTAAACCAAATGAGAACAGTTCCCTTGAGATTTCATTTTCTTAAATTTACATCTTAGGAACACAGGATGGGAAGACTACTTACTAGTTACAGTGTCAAGTCCTTTGCTATTACAGTGTTACAATGCTGCTCTTAAACTAACCAAGCTGCCTTAACAGTAGTTTTCCATTTGGTTTTGGCCAAGACAGTCAATTTTGTTCACAGTAGCCGGTATGGGGCACATTTAGATTTGTGCAGGAAACAGTGCTGGCAATACAGGGATGTTTTTGTTGCAGCTGAGCAGGGCTTACACAGCATCAAGGCCCTTTCTGCTCCTCACCCCACCCCACCAGTGAGGAGGCTGGGGGTGCACAAGGAGTTGGGAGGGGACACAGCTGGGCAGCTGACCCCAGCTGACCAAAGGGACATTCCAGACCATGTGGCACCAAGCTCACAGAGCTGAGGGAAGGAGAAGGAAGTGGGGTGCTGTGATGATGTTTGTCCTCCCAAATCACCCTAACTTGGGATGGAGCCCAGCTTTTCTGGGGATAGCTGAACACCTGCCTGCCCATGGGAAGCAGTGAATTAATTCCTTTTTTTTGTTTCATTTCTGTACACAACTTTTGCTTTACCTGTTAAACTGTCTTTATATCTCAACCCACAAGTTTTCTCACTTTTACACTTCTAAATCTCTCCCCATCCCACTGAAGGGGGAGTGAATGAGTAGCTGTGTGGGGCTGAGCTGCTGGCTGGGATTAAACCATGACACATCTGCAGTACTATGAGATTGGTCAACAACCCTCTGTTGTTGCCTACAAATAAACTAGAAATTAAACTCTTCACCCAGGATGAAGAATGAATTGTCTTCAAATTTTCACATTCAATTTATTCACATCAAGGTTACATTAACCAAACTTGGAGCAAACTATTAGGAGGTTAAAAAAAAAAAAAAAAAGTTGGTGAGCAAAACTGCTAAGCCACAATCCCATATTTGCCTAGGGACATATCACAGACCTCCTCAGCTTTTGATTTGCTTGTCTGAATAAACCATGTAAGAGCTGCCTGTAACAGTATATGCTTTATTTCCCTAATCATTCACTCCATGATTATTGTAATGATTAATACCAACCTCTCTTCTAGTAAGGTGTTGGTATTTATGTAGAGATTTAGTCAGTCAGAAAGAAGTTTCCTTGTTTTTGCTGTGCATGATTTTCGAAGTAAAACAGCTTTGGCTCTGTTCTTCACAAGAGCCAGCCTCTGACTGAAGGAGTTGGTCTACATCCGTTTTTGTACCTACCCTTAAAAGATCCCATATGTTACAGTACATCTGTCATCACTGTACATATGTGGGGATCTGTAACACATGAAGCTATAGCATTTCTAACAGCTCTTATGGCCAATCTTTTCCCTGAGCTGTCAGCTAGGTGCTACCCCCAAAGATGATTGCTTTTCTTGGAATTCTGCTATAGAATTCATGATCTGCAGAACCAACACTGGGTCACCCCTGTGTTTCTAATGCATCCCTAGAAATCATTCTTCAGAAAGATGTAAATACATTTGCACTCTCTTGATAAAGTAAAAGAATCTTCTATGAAATGTATTTATTCTGTGATGAATAGAGAGGTACTGAAAAGTATGCTCCTTCACAAAATGTTCAGATCAAACTCCAAGAAAAGGTGTGGTGATCCTCTGACCATCTCTTCGCTGGCCCCTTTGGGCTCTGGGTTACAACTTTAATAGAAAAGTACGACATTAAGCAGGATCCAGCTCCTTACTGGACCTCTTCAACTGCTCAGCAGTACAGGAGTAGTCAGCCAAAGCACATACTTGCAGAAGGTGCCTGGGCTAAGGAATTCTTATCAGTTTAATCTAAATTATGTCAGAATGGCAGTTAAGGATATGGGCATTGAGCATTTTGAGAAAAGAAGAAAGAAGTGAGGAAAACATGGACTTCAGAGCATTCTTTGAAATACTATTAAAGTTTTCTGTTCAAGCATCAGTTTCCGTTACTCAGTGTTCTGTGTGGAAGATTACATTCTTTGCCAAGAAAGAAAATCTCAATATTATGGAAAGCAGAATGCTAGTGCTTTAAAATACAAGGTGAGGCAGAATAACATGATCCACATTAACAATAATTTGAATCATTAAATCATAGGAAACAAGCTCCAATGCAACTAATAGATTTTAAACCATCATACCTTCTATCACTTTTATCTGGAATCCATTTGCTACAAGCCTTGGATCTGACAAATAACCTGATCCACGGAAACTCTGGTAATTCTTCTGCATTTTATGAAGAGCAGCCATATATTGAGATCCACCAATAAGACTGGGAAAAAAAAGATCCCCAAAGTGTTAAAAAACAACAACCCTTACATGAAAATTATAAGGGTGCAAAAACCACAGAAAAAGGTAGCAAGTTATAAGGAGTGATCAAGACTTTTAATAATATGACTTATAATAATAATGACTTACAGTAATAATAATTCTATCAGCCATTTCCTAATTCCTGGGGGGAAATTAAGCTACAGTGAAGTTGTGAAAATGTGGAGCATTTAATTTTCTTCTGGGGGAGGAAATTTGTATTTGCTGCACTACCAATGAAACTGGTCAAAAATCATACTTATTTCAACTACAATAAGACCAAGTGTTCTCATTACTTCAAGATCAAAGTATAAAAACCAAAAATCTGTTTTAATAGATAAGTGAGTGTACAGATAAGCACAGCATTAGCAAACAGGGCCTTGCCAGAGTTTACTGTAAATCATTATCAAATGATGTTTCAAGTAACACACATTTTTGCTCAATAGTACTATACCTGTCTGTTAACACAATTGGATTGTCCAGTTTCTCTACTGGAAGCTTATGGTTCACCAATAATCTCTTGCATAGCAGGGCCTCTTCCAACCTATATGGATTCAGCACCTTTACATTTTTTTCAGTAGCAAGTATCCAGACATCAGGAAAACTCTGACGACGGATCAGGAAAAGCTCGTGTTCATCTGAAACATTTTTCTCTTGTCTCTGAAGGTGACGTCTACAGGAACTCAGAGAAAAAGGCACTGTCACAATTTTCACAGGCTGTTCCAGTCTCCCCTTCTTTTCAATCTGGTCATGAAATATCCTGTCAAGCTTCTGCTGGTCAGATGCAGAACTCTTTAGCTTGGGTTTGTGCTTTCCTGCCTCCTTGGCTGGTCGGTGCATTGGCTGTGCATTGGCTTTCTTGACTTCTCTGTTGTACCGTTCCTGGTCCTTAGTGGCTTTTATTTCATAACTTAAAGGAGAAAACAAACCAGTAGCATCAGCAGATAGAAAGCTCCAGACCCCAGCCCCTAACACACTAAAGCAGAAGAAAAGGTAACCATTTCAACAGCCAAGATCCAAATCCATGGTCCATTCAAGTACCCACATCAATATGCTGCCCACTGTGATGGAGATGGTGACTGGGCCTCTATTACATCACACCTTGAACAAAAGCTGGAAATTTTCCTTTATCTTTCCTTTAAGACAGCCAGCAAAACCTCAGTTACTGCAAGGGGGAGGAACTATTACTCTAAGGAATAGAGTGCATCATATAAAGATCTACAGCAAGGTTCTTTTCACCTGAGTCCCTTGTTTAATTTGCAATCAAAAACAGAGTTTTGGAAGGAATTTTTTGTTACAGGCACATCCAGCTCAATTCACAAAGCTTCTAGAACTCTACAGCCTTCCAGGGAGGCCATGGAGCTGGCAGGACTTTGGAGCTTGAATAATTTCTCAAGCAACAGTTCTTACTTAATAAAAAAGTATTTTATTTCAAATGGCCTAGAATTAGCCATATAAAGTGAAAGAATAGAGAATATGCATGATTATCACAGAATTCTGTAAGTAATAATCAATCTTACAGATTTTTCAAAAACAGTCAATAAAAAAACTACTCCTAAATGCTGTCTAAATGGTTGAAACATTACTACATACTAAACCTCTTCAACATGAATGGATTCTTAATGAGTTTATAAATGTCAGGGAGATAACTAACTTTTATAGGTCCCAGGTTTATGCTTGTCTACTGCATATGAATTTTACTTTTCTGAAAGCAAAGGTTGTGATTTGCTGAACTCCCTCTTTTTGCCCTTATTTGATATTCTGAATTCTAGAAGGTAATTCAAACCAGTCTAATCTTCAATTAAAACAAAACCAAAAAAAAGTAGTACTATCACATGTTAGTATTGGAAATAAGCATTTTAACTGGTCATATTTATTTATTGCTACTTGCTGGAACAGTTTGATTCAATTATGTGTATGCACGCTGGAAAATTAAGGTCAACAAAAGGGTCACCATTTGCAATTAATTATGATGTGCTAGCATTCACATATGGTACCAATATTTAGTTAACTAAAAAAGTCAGCTTAAATAGTTTCTTGCAATAAATCACGTCCTAGAAAATATGGAGCAAACATTAAGATAAAAAACATCTGCTCCTTTTAAAATGAATGGATGAAATCACTTGAACAGCTTTTTTTTTTAATCTCAAATTCATTTACAGCTTTGACCAGATCAATAAATACTTTGATTTAAATAGTCCTAACTGTAATGCAGAAAAATATTTAAGTATAAGAGAACTGAGCCTTCAGTAATCACTGATAATCCAAAATGAACACACTTCCAAACAAAGTCCAACTTGCCTGTCAGTTTAGGCTACCGCCAGAAAAACTGTGGTTTTACAAACTTAGATTGTGAGCATCTTCCAAATTCAGATACATCAATATCAGTGATTTGCCCAGAACTAAAGAAAAACTAGATTTAAAAGCTATGAGGGAACAACTTTGCCTTTCTGAAAATCTTTCCACAGAGGAACATATAATCAACAAGTGCTACAAGAACAGAATTTTCCTGCTTTGTGAATTAAGACTGCAAATTAAGGATCTTTTTCTGATGCTACAAAACCTAAAGCCAAGAAAATTTGCAAAACTGGATGTAAGCAAAGAATGGAAGACTAGAATGAAGTCTAGTTTCAAAGGCAGCTTTGGTTTAATTAGCAAAAAGGATGCATGATATATTCTTTCCCCCTTGCAACATAAACACGAACACAATAATCAGCATACTAAAAAACCCTTTTAATATATGTCTCTCTGCCCTTATAAGAAAAATAATCTGAATTTGAGTATTTGTTGCAAACTCTGACAGCAAAGACCATGCTACCTGAAAAAATGTTTCTCCCAAGGTACAAATCTACTCATGAAGAATTACTGCAGAGTGCTGACAAGGTGATTTGTTAGTCCCATGACAACGTGTGTAGCTTTGAACCTTTCCTACACCTTCAGGGTAACTACTCCTGCCACTGTTATGGCACTTGGAGGGATTTCTCCCACTCCTACCTGAGCCTGATACGCAGGAAACATTAAGACCAGAAATACATGCAAGCTGTATTAAGTAAGAGCTGAGTGACTGCAAGGAATGAAATCCTTTGCAAATGCAGGGGGATATGTGATGCTGCCAGCATGGACATGCACGGAGCTTTCCTCCTCTATTATAACCTAAAGACCATAACATTTGACATTCCGGTTGTGTAATAAATGCTGGCTTGTTTTGAAAAGGCCATCCTGTGTCACTACAAGACATCTGGTGCTTGTACTACTCCCAAAAGGGATTTAAATTAATTTAGACCCGATGGAGGGGCCACAGAGAGTAACAGAGATGCTGAAACCATGCAGACCCATTGCACAAGGCAGGACTTTATGACATAAGGATGGAGGACTGGAGCCCAGGAAATGTGGGGCTGTGCCAGCTAGGATGCATGAAGTAGAGCTGTGGCACTTGGCTGCCCTGATGTATTTACATTTGTTGTTACCTCTAGGTGGCCCAATTTATCCAGAGTACCTGAAGGCAAGACTTATGTTCTCTGCCACAAGTCCTTATGGATTGCTGCTCTGCAGGAAAAGTTGTCTGTGTATCTCTTCCTGTTTGCTATTCTCTGAGGCAATTTTAAGACCATAAATGTGGCAAGGTAAATCAAAGCTGGTATCTATAGATACAACTAGTGGTGAATTCTTAATTTCCTTCTACAGCTATGGGATTCAATCCTACATATAAGGAAAATATATATACACTGGGTATAATATATTGCATTCAGTCCTACATATAAGGAAAACTCGATTACCAGAGAGGTCTCCTTCCTGAACTAATGCAAAGTTAATCTGTAGGCACACTCTTTAACATAACAGTTGTACCAGGAAAGCAACCATGAAATCTCAAAAGCTAAAGCAGAGCAAATTAAAATTTTCTGAAACAGCTGGCAGAACCTTTTGTTTCATTTCATTAAAAGCATGAATATAATTGGAGTAGATTTCTACTATTACATTAATATTTCTGCTTATGCAGAGATGAACAAATCACTTTCTCATGTGTATGGGTTTGTGACCATGGCATGCTGCTTGCATAGTAAACTTTAAATTAGGTAAACCAGAAGCTAGGTGAGAAGGTTTCACTTAACTCTGATACAGCTGACATTCAGAACAATGCAGATGCCTTATTGAAATATTTCCTCTTCTTGCAGATGCATTTCAAAACCTCAGTGACAATTAATTTTAGGAAAATATGGAATTTAGCTATTCAGGAAGTTAGCTATTGCAGCCTAGGAAGAGATTTGGTCTTGTTTGAAACAGATTAAAATTTAGACTGTGCTATAATCTCTGAAGCAGCACTAGAATGGCTGTTTAGGGGAAAAAGTAATTCCTTGTGTCATTTGATTGGGTTTTGCAAATACAGTTCTGAGGTTGGGATACAAATGAGGAATGGAATTTACCCAATGTTCGAATAACGAAGTTCCCAAAAAAGAATTCTCACTTTATAGTAATAAAAGTTGAACAACCTCTAAAGAACTCTACAGTGCCTCATCCACCACCTTGCTGGTTTTCAAGGACAGTGCATTGGGAGTGATACTGTAAAGGCTGCCCTTAGAAGTTTGTAGGTTTCAAAGAGTCACTTTCTTGCCTATTATCTTAAATAACTATTCAGCAGAACTGTCCCTAATTACTGCTGTTCCTAATCTAACTACTGCACAGCACAATGTCAAAATGAGTAATTCCAATCTGCAGTGCAGAACTGCACAGAGTAAAACATGACAACTCACAATACTGATTCTAATCTTGAGAAGTCAAAAATCAGTATCTATTTTTTCATAAATAACTGGAATATTACAATTTTTCCAATCCATTACAAGTGACTCTTTGGTAGCTTCCAGATTCAGAAGCAAGACATGGCCTGAACTTACTTCTGTTTTTCCTCTTCACTCAAATTCTTCCACTGCTCTTCAATTGTCAGCAAGATGTCATTCATGCTGGTCTTTGGATTATCATTTATCAATTGTGGACGACATTCATGTGTGAAAAATTCAAACGCAGACTTTGGTTTCTTTATTATCCTGCTATTAATTAAGTCATAAGCTGTCACACGTCCAAATTTTTCACTTATCACATTTTTTTTCTTTATGCTTTGATTTGAGATTTGTGGATCACTGCTTTTTCCACCAGTGTATTCATTTTGCTTATTAGTTGTTCTTTCAACTTCAGGAATCAAGATCTTAACAGGGTCCAGCTTGTCTCCCAGACTGTCTTTAAATGCACTTCCCATGCTCCAACTATCAGCAGAGATTTCAGGTAAGTCCTTAGGGACTAAACCTTCCTCATTGTTATCTATTTTGTCAATATTATCAGAACTCAAAAGATGCTCATTGGCTCTTTTAGACTTGGGGTCCACAGGAACACTTTTACTTTGAATACCAGCCATTTTCTGTCCATTCTGTTCCTCCTCACACAATAAATTCAAGGAACTGTCTGGAAAGGCATCACTCTTAGAAACCTCTCTTTTGTCCAGGCAACTGTGTACATTATCACCACTAAATGTCTGATGATTTAAGCAGATCTCTGCGTTTTTTCCTGCTTGACAGTTTTGCACATCACTGCTGAGTGAAAGGAATGAAGTATGAGCATGTAGCTCATCATTTCCAGATGGTCCCATTTCATTAACAGCCACATCTGTTTGGTCTGTTCTATGAACAAACATGTCTTCTGAGGTAACATCTGTTTTATTACTTTCACCAGGGACTCCAGCAGGTAGTGGCCCATACAGTGATTTCAACACATTTTCAACTGCAAGTAAGACAGATTCCTGGAAAAAAAAAAGAAAACACACACACACAAGTGCACCTGAAAATGCAACTGCCAGATACCAAGAATACAGAACAATATGCAAAATGCTGTTATTTGGAATAATTTTTAGACAACTCTGGGCAGATTATTGCATTTCAGTTGTTCACACATTCCGAAAGACTCTGAACTGGACACTTTCAGCCTCAAATATTTTGTGACATGTATTCTGCTTCACTAGTTTACTCTGATATCACAAAACCAATTAAATTATTTCTTTATAACAAGGTTTTGACTTCTTAAACCAGTATCAGGTAAAGTTATTTCTACCTACTATGGAGTTAGAAGTTTACAGCTATAACAGGTGCACCAGCAACATCCAATTCCATGTGAATGTGTTTGTGTAGGTGCTTTTATGGTGCATGTTTCCAAACCAACTTTGCACCAAGTGATGGAAATGAGCAAGATAAAAGACCCAAACCCCTAAAAAACAGAAATCAATTAAATAAAGAAAAAAAAAGAGAGAAAAGAAAGTCCAGCCCTTTTTCTAATGCCAAGGAAAACTAGATCAAATGTAAAAATGCTGTATTAATTTTCATACAAGTGACCCTTAACAGGCACTGCGTTTATAAGGGTAACTCAGACAAATACAAAAGTTTTTTAAGGAGAGGATTAACATACTGGTATGACTACCTATATTCACTTTGAATAAGCATATTAATAACCACCAATGCAACCTTTCTAATTTCTGTGGCACTTCATTGATGTCAATAATCTATACATGTAATGACAAAATAGTGCTTTGATGAGAAATCAACTCTCTTCCTGCCCACCCTCACCTTAATGGTGGTGTTTAAATAGTGATTACTTGGTTTAAATATGAAGTTAAGCATGAGATTTATATAGAGCCACATATCATAATTTCACTTAGCTTCTCTCACTGTAAATCCAATAGGAACTGAAGTGGTACATGTATACATCTGACAGCATCAAAACCTTTAAAATGAACTGGAAAACTAATTTTGAAGAATCTCCCAGTTAGCCTGTTCAGTTTGATCAAAACAGTGCTCTGACAAAGGCAAGCTGTCATGTAACTAAAAAAACACCAAAAATTCAGTGACAGTGTTTACATTTGAACATTCTGATAGTCCCAAGGCCCTTACTATGCTTATACAAAGATTGACAACCCAAAAACAGAGTAAAACCTTAATTACCTTATAATGCAGCAAAACTTGTGTTTTATCAGGTGTTATATTCACATCCACAGCAGAGGGAGGTACAGTAATACTCAAAAAGAAAACAGGATATAAACGAGTACAGTCCTTTTGTGTCACCTGACTGTAGTACTGGCGAATTAACTAGAGATTGATTTAATAAAGAGATGTCAGTAAAGGAAGTAAAATAGGCAAAATGCACAGAAACAAAATCTGACATTATAAAAGCACAACTGGTCTGTTGGTTTTGACAGTATTTCAAGTTAAAGAAATGCTTAAAAGGTCCTCACATACATGCATGCCAGAATAATCACTAAAAGGGCAGTTCCTGGTGGTTTCCATGCCTTCATAGCATGGAGATAAAAGTGATATATAGCCTATTTTCCATGCAGGGCACTGTATTTTTATTTTGTATGCTAAATCCCACCTTGAATCCAGGCTTCCCAGCTCTTGATAAAGAACAATCTCTGTCATGGGATTCAAGCTAAGCTTTGAACTCCCAGAAGAGCCAGGCACATCAAATAATGCATGGAGATGGATTACCCTCATTCAGCATTTAACATACCAACATAAGTTCAGGGTTTACATCTACAAAGCTTTGCCTGCCAATTGAAAACTACCGTTGTGTCCACTTTAAAACCTGCAGGAACACTTTGGCATGAGCATGACTTTCTTCCCTGGTGATGACAAGGACTAGGACAGCAAGGCTGCTCCAAGTGAAGTACTGCACAGTTCAGTAGTGAGAGAAACCCAAGAGTATCAAATTCTGCCTACACAATGCCTAGCTGCAGCCAATGCTGCTGCACTATCACTTTCATTTCTACCCAATGCATACACAAATTTAAAGGGAAAGCACGGGTGTTTGCTTGATAAGCCCACAGCTGGAAGTGGACAAAATCAAAACTATTTTACAGAATTCTCTTACAAGAAACTACATAAAGTTCCCTTACAGGAAATTACACAGGTGATTTCTACAGGCTAATACAAAGAATACACTATTCTGGTGTCTTGCACAGAGTATTTGAAACTAATTTTGTTAGACAGTCAAAAACACAACTTCCAGCTCTTTGGCCTGAGTGCAGCAATAGAACTGAGGCACCAGCAGTGTCAGACTGGTGGAAGAGCTTTCTGTTGTAAATGCTAGTATCCTCACTTGTAATATTCTTAATTATTTTATGGGGGAAAAAAAGTTGTAGATTGCTTAGGTATCTCTGTCCTCAAAGAAATCACATTTCTATTCCTTGAATTAAAAGCTAGAGGATGTTACCTTCAGTATTTCCTTTTGAATAACTGGACGATTATTTATAAAAATGAAACTCCTTTCTGAACTTGAAAGGCTTGTCAAAGAACTGTCTGACTCAGCTTTTGGGAGGAATCCAGAAAGATTTATCTGCAATGATAAAACAAATACAGTGCAAAAGTCTTTTAAAGAACCCAACATGTTTTTTTATAGAGGTGAGATAGTAAAACAAAATTGTATAGGAGTCCAAGTCATTCAAATGCACGCACTGCTTCTTGATAGCCACAATATACAAAGATAAAGGCAGTTAGAGAAAAAAAAAAAAAGAGGCTGAGAAAGATGGGTTTGTATCTATTTCCCTTGAAAAATTTACTGACATATTTCCTATTTGGACTGGCAGTTGCAGCAGGATGCTGCCTGGAGCTGAGGCTGTGGAGAGCCAGGCCAGCAGCTCTTGGCTTGCTGACTGTGGAGTTGCCAATGTAAGCCCTGTCCAAGCCAAAAGCACAGAGTACTGCCCAACCTGGCCAGGGCAGCAGTGAATCACCCCCACAGGGAAAGCCCAAAACATACAATCCCTCCCTTTCTGTGTACAGAGCACCTTAAATAGCCTGTCACAGGGCATTTATTCAGGGCACCTAAATTTACCTACGCCACCTGTATCCAAATCATCTGACTCTCAAGTGCTGAGCACCCACGATTCACAGGCTGCAGCAGAACCTGTGAGCACAGCACTGCCAGGGAGCCTTGGAAACAGCACATGATTTGTGTACCTAACATGAACTCCAAGTTTTAAGATTTTTCTGTGAGATTCTTTAACAGGTTCTTCAGGTCAAAATAAGGCCAATGACTCGTGCTGCTTGTCCCATCTCTTCCCCCTCTCCCCCACTAAGCAATTTTGAAACCGTTGGATGGATTTCAAATCAGTCTGATAAAGAAGCAGAAATCCCAAAGGTGTATTTCCACAATTCCTGTGATAACTGACAGCTGTTTGGAGAGAACAGCCCCAAGATAATGACTAAAGAAAAAGCAATTGTAACTTTTCAAAAGCCAGGACCTAGCAGCATGCAAGAACTGACATCCTGGGCAGCCCCTTTCCTGCCCCACAGATTGCCCTCCTCCACCTGCCCAAACTAACATGTGAAAGAAGACTAGGGCAGCATGAGGATGGAGGTTTTGGAAATATTAGAAATTCTGAAGAATGTTCTGGTAGCAGGGTGGATCACTGAACACAGAAACAAATCCTCATAAGCTCTGCTTTTGGCAGAACCCCTTGTATTTACTAAAATCCAAATTATCATGCATTTGAAATGGAATTTAGATCCATGGGATTTGGCCTATCCTTCCCATTCATGTACGTCACGCAGCTATCTGCTCATGTGCTCCCTTATTCCCCCTTGACCTTGTACCAAGCATTCTGTGCTAAGGCTGGCGTGTTCTGGTCAGCAACGTCGCACAGAACCAAACACCACTGGTCAAATTAAAGAGGTGTCAAGTATCTGTTGGATGATTATCAGAAAACAACAAGCAGCACTTCTAGATTTTATTCTGCAACTTTAGCATATCCTCCCTCAATGCTCCTCCTCTATGCTTCAAGTTCTTTTTCTAATTCACAAATATTTGTCCAAGTCTTTCACTTCAAACAGTACTTTTATATACAGAAAACATTTAAGCAAAACTAAAAGTCTCTAAATAACTCATTTAACAAGTTGCCAGATTTAGAAATGGCTGACTGCTGTTACTATTTACAGCCATGTAGAATATCAGTATGCTCATTAAAAGTTATCTACAGTTTATAATACTAGTTTTAGTAGAATTTCCATATATGAAAGTGTATGAAGACAAAATTACAGAGACTGGAAAATACTAATGGAACTTTGATTTCATACTAGATCAAGTGTTTTCAAAATTAATACTTTAATAAAAACCACAACTTATATATGCATTAAAATATATCTGTGATGGGTGGACAGCAGAATGCCTTTCTTTTATACTTGTCTTTCTCCCAGTGGCACATGTAGCTGCTAAGCTTAACCTTCATAGAAAAAGAAGACACTATGGAAATTTCCTGTGTGAAAGTTTTCAGCCCAAATAAATCTATCCATTTACAAGACTGGGGATCTGAAAAGTGCAAATACTGTCTTGTACTTGTAAAAAGTTGCGTCAGTTCTTTATTTTCTTGGCTTTCTTTTTATCTTACAAATAGCTCCTGAGTTTGCATGCTTCAAAGCTAATTTGAAATGTATTCCTGTTTCATTCAGTGCTCATAATGGAGATGTTTTCAAGAAGGCCAGTCTTCAAGATCCCTGAATCACTTGCTGAAGAAGTTTTAACTCTGCAGTAAGGAACAGCAAGATTAGTTTTGTCTTCAGAGTAGACTTTGCAGCAAAAGAGCATGAAGCTACACAATGAACAAATAGGAGTTCAAAGAATTAGAGAGCTGCCCTCTGGTTTGTGTAACAAATGAGACACAGACTGAATGGGAAGGAAAAAAGCAATATATGCCTTGCCCTTAAATACCTGTTCCAAGGTACACACTACCTGCAAACAAGGGAGGAAAAAATGGTTACACAGGCAACTTAACTGTGTCACTTCATAGTGTTTGGCTGCCTAGTTTAGAAATGTCCACAGTTTTGAACGTCGACATTATGCATGGATCACTTATACACCTATAAATGATGCACATGGTATTTTACACACTATTTAGAGACAGAGAGAGAGATGGAATGTTCCCCAACTTCTATTCAAGGAATATGGATGCCTCACGATATAGCAGAGAAGTAATGTGAGAACCTAAGTGCCTCCTCCAAGCTAGTCCCTTCTAAATAGCCCCTTACCTTCCCTTTGGAGCCCCCTGCACTTATCTTGGGCACATCCAAGCTACATTCAGGTAAGAATAGCTCTGGATGTTCTGTTCAGACATAAACAACTAAACCTTTGTGAAGTACAGGAAGTGACTTTGCTTTGGTTCCCCTCATTTTACTGCATTTATAAAAGCATTCTGCCAAACTCAAGATTTAAGTCTGAATAATGCTGTTAAGCAGTACATATAAACAGTGAGACTTTAAAGTCTGAATTATATTATTATAATAATAATAATGCTAATATTTTTATTATATGCTAATATTATTAAGCACCATGCTGAATGCAGCATTGGTAAGTTGTGTCTAAGAGCCATTGTGACTTTACAGTGATTCATCTCATCCTGTCAAGGTTTATTACTATGTGATACAGGAAAATGCAACTTAGAAGGTTCCAAGGTAGCAAGATTCCCCTTTAATAAAAATGTCTCCAACAAAAATGGAAGCAGAGTAAAACATTTTGAAAACATTAGACAAAGCAGGGTATAATGGGGAATTCCCTCATTTTCAGAAGGGGCAAAAGAAGCCAAGAACACAGAATTTTTTGAAAACCAGAAAGTATTTCATTGAAATATGTGTTTGGTGGAAATTTTGCATAACTTGCCCTTCTAAGTATGTGCTTCTTTCGCTGCTCAGGTGCCCCCACTGAAATTGAGGGAATACTCTTTAGGGTACAAGGCTAAGAGACCACAAAGATGAGAACCATCGAAATGCTTAGGTATTAATCAGAGCACAACCTGCCTGTAGACCAGGAATCCCAACTGAGACAACTCTGAGCAATCAGCAATTCTGCATTTGTCATCACAACTGTTTTTACTGCCATTTGATCAGTGCCACATGAGTCCTGACGAGGTGATTCTTGGAGTGGATTTTCAATCACCAAACCAATTAATTTTACGGAGAGGACAGTAATAGAATCAAATGCATTAATCAGATGTCAATCTGGAGATGCATCTTCTTTTTCCAATCTCCTTCTACTTGGGTATTTCTTTAGCTCTCTCTCATTGACAGACCTGAAGTGAATTTGGGAGAAGGAAGTTTAAACTCACCTCAGGATATTCGCAGCCGTGTTGAAAAGGTACCATACTGCTCATAACGGCTGTTCCCAGAACTGACATACAGGCCATTTTGTGATCTGATACCCTGGTCTTCTGCCAAATAATTGCCTGAAACAAATGGCACAGAGTCAAATTTTTGACATTATATTTGTTGAACTCATGTCATGTCTATGAACATACATATGCAACTGCACACACACTGTATATGTAACATTCTGTACCTTGACCCTCTGAAAATCACAACTTTCAGTGTTAACAGACTCAATATGATACCTTTTGACACATCTTCTCATATTGTATTACTTATTTAGACACACAGCAATTGGAAAACTAAGAAAAGCTTGTATTCATGCATGTTTTGTGGCTATTATGGACTTCTGTACCTGAGAGCAACTGTTAAAATGGAATCAATAGAAATATTACTTCTCCTCTTAGATATACAGCAGTGGACTTTGTGCTTTTCCTGAGCAGTTAAAGTGAGAGTTTATGACGTGTCTCACAGGCTGGTCAATATTTGAAGGTGGGCACTGCACACCCACAAAAGAGGTTGTTTTGCTAGAGATCAGGCTATTAAGTGTCCACCCATAGCTCTCACCTGGATATTGTAGGCCTGTGACAAGCCTGCCATTTAGAAAGAAAAGCAGTTTCTAAGGAACTATATATTAGAAATGCATTTTTTTGTCTAACGAAAACTTTGTACAAGTTAGAAGGATGAAGGACCATCTGCTGTATTAGCTACATGTCTTGAAATATTATTACAAAGACTTAATAAATAAAGTAAGGCAATATGAACTGCAACTTGCAACAGAAGTTACTTTTCAAGTCCACTTATGCATACAGAAGATATTAGCTACTTTGGGAGGTGAAATTTTGTCTATCACTAATGAGAAGACCTATGCCAAATAGTCACAAATTTAATTCTGAATCTGCTTTCATTGCTATGTATCAACAATGTTGATAAAAATGTTATCCTTGGTTGGTTTTCTGCTTCTAGGCAACTGAGACTGCTACACTCAGGTCCACTTCATTTTTGCCACTGTTAGCTGCCTGAGTGTATTCAATGTGCAACCTTTAAGCACAAAAGGAAAAACAACACAGCATGTTGCATATTCAATTGGATGTTACAGTGCTGTTAAAATTTATACCCTCAGTAGGTACTACTGAGGTGTCCAATAAATTCAAAATGAGCTCACGGTATTCAAGCACAGGCTGTTAAGTGAAAGGATGGTGAGAGAGCAAAAAAATACACATATATCCATCTCAAGAAATGCTATACATAGCCTTAAAATTCCACCTGTCCAGTGGAATATTTGCTGGCCTTCAGGGGTGAATTCCACAGAAGAACATGGTTCTCCTGGAACATGATATTCCCTTTCTACAGGACAGGTGGAACTGTAAAGCTTTGAGACTGCTGACCCTAAACTATTTCCCAAATCTTTCATTTTCCAGTTCCATGTACATTCTGCAGCATTTGTGAAGTGGGACTTTTTAGTCCTGCCTGAATGTAATTCATCTCCTATTGAGCAGCCTGACAGCCCTTTGTACATGCTGGATCACAGCTCAATTATTCTACAGCGAGGTGAAACTCAAACATCAAACACAATTTACATCGGGGGGCAGTGAACAGAAAAAGGGGAGAAGGAGAAAAAAGGGGAGAAGCAGAGCCACAGGCCGGGTGTCCACAGCTCTGGCAGGGAGTCCCACCATGCTCCAGAGCAGGCAGAGGTGAAGGACAGCCCGGGGCTGCCTCTCAGTCTCTCTCCTCTACACCTGCTCTAAGCCTCCTCAAAGACATTCTGGAGTGATGAAAGAATCTGTCCTCTTCTTTATAGCTCCTCTTATAAAACATATCCTGTACTGCTTCTATTTTAAAATTGATTACTTAAAATGGAAACAGAAAGTGCCAAGTGATTTTTTTCTTTACTGGATATATTTTAAATTAAATGCATGTGACCAAACTGAGAAAGACACTTGTTACATGACTAATATAAACATTATGTTGTTTATTTTAGGGTATCCTAGTGTGATGCTGCAGGTACAGATATAAATCTTAGGTGCTGATTAATGCAAGGTTATTACACAGCTTGACCTGCTAGAATGGGTGATACTCAGAACTGTGAAAAGATCACTTCAGTAAGGTGATTTTAAGAAAGCTGTGAAAAATGAGAACTTATTAAATGCAAACTTGCTAAAAGTAGATACTGTAATTGGTTCAGATTAGTTTTTTTAAATAGTCATATACCCACCAGATACTTATACTCAGTACTACAGACAGAATTTTAGGGAATAGTTATCACTGTAGGTTGAATTAAAGCCACAAACTAAAGAGGCCATGCAACTCCTAAATTTCTATACTATATAAAGACACAATAGAGTGTATATTCATTTTTAGCCCTGATTGCACATTGCGAAGCAACAACATAGGAAGAGCTGGTAATTTACAGAAAATTATTTTTCTAGATTCCCCAGATGTATCAACAGGCATTAAAAAAAATCAGAGAAAAAAATGCCTCTTCTATTTCATTTATTTTGGAAAGTGTTGCCATGAGTGTTCCTGCAATACCCTATTTTTTTTAACCTTGCTTATACCCTTTAGTTTAGCTAAAAATACACCCCTCACACACCCCCCATATTTTTTTTCTAGGTCATATAAAGCGGGTGTCTAGGATGAGCCAAGGAAGAATCTGACTCTAGTCAGTATGATGACACTGCAGAAACAGCCTACTCAAAGATATATTATTACATATGGCCCATCTTAGGTTCTGCAAGAGCTAGCCAAATATATTCCACCTCTCTGTTTCATTGAAGGGGATTGCACGATCCAGATCTTACAAAATGTCATAACACATATAAAATCTATTGCACATATGCAGAAGATAAATACGTGTGTGTGTGTGTACCTGTTTCTCCAGCCCATGCAGCCCTAGGACACAGGCATACTTCTGTGGAGGATGACAATGTACATTTCAACTTAAATGATTGTATGACTCCATGCACACAAGGACTAGGTATCTGTATTTCAGGATGAACACACATAGTGCAGAAGGATTCCCTGAAAAATGTGTGAAGTGTGGAGAAAGAGTGTGCAACCTCTTCCCACTGGGGTCCCTGCTATATAGCACTAGAGAGAATTAAGAGCTGCTCACTATTTCTTTCTTCAAAGATCCCAAGGAAGAACAGAGGAAAAAAAAAGCAGCTGCTCTGCATCCCTAACTATCCTTCATATTTCAGAATTTCTACCAGCAGCTACAGTGATTTGCAATCCCACATAAAAGGAAAATCTTAATTACAGCTGGGACTGGATGCTGTTTCCGACTGTAGCTACTTCAGCACAATTATGATGCTATGAGTTAAATCCACTTATGCCATTTACCTTATTACTACATAATGGTAGTGCATTTAAAGTAGACTTTTAGTACCCAAACCCCACCTTTTTTCTTTATTTATTTTATGACAGTCATATTGTTCACCCTGTAATAAAGTTTGAGGGCATAAAAGTCTAGTTGAGCAAGCAGCTTTACATGAGCTGTAGACTGGTAACATAACTTGAGTTAGCTCCTTAAAAGAGAATTGCATTTCACAGTCTGTCTAGTTTTGTGCTATATGTTTCAAAAATCCTGCCACCCTGGCATCTGAGATCTCACTGCACACAACTCTTTGGGCCAGTATGCTCCTTAGCCTCTTGACTTAAAACCTAATAGCTTGTTAGGCTTCAGTTGAAAGCATTGCTGCCTACCTGTTAATAGAGTACACAAACAGAACAAAACTAGGCAGCAATATCCCAAGTTTGAATTGAGCCCAAGGGAACCAAAACCACATCATCCAGTCCAATGTCTATAACCTCTTCATCTTAATGATGCACAGACACTCAGTTCCACGGGCTGGCACATTCTCTGCAGTGAAAGAAAACCTATCTGCTAAGATCAAAACTGATCAATATAAAGTCTTCACCACATTCTTTAGAATGCCAGCCTCGAAAAGCACTGCTGTTTTTCAGCTCCACACCTCAACTGATGTCCTTGGTTTTAAAAACCAATGGTAAGTTACCTTACTAAAAGGGAACCCTTACATAAACTGCCCTTGAAAACAGAAATCACAACAATTTTTCAATTTAGCTTATAAAAAAATTAAGCAACTAATAAATTATTTTCCTATATATTTTATACTCACCCCTAAGGAATGAGTTGCCCCCTCCGTTTTGTACATGATGCTGGGACAATTACCAGTGGAGATATACAGCAGAGAAACTCAGGGCACCATTTTCCTCTCATCAGATGCAGCTACATACCTGTCTATCCCACGGGCATCAGATATTAGAGCTATCAAGGGGATTTGTTGAAAGACAGTCATATTCCACAGCACTGCTCATTCTACAAATTCCAGAGTATTCCTTACTCACATTTCCCTTTCATGACACGAGAGCACCCTCTCAATGAAAAGACTTCCTTGAGCATGACACAGTGGAGAAATGCTTGGATTTGGGAGTTAGGAGGTAAGTTAGGAGAGGAGCTAACAGATATTACAAGGAGCCAAGGATCTTCATCTGGTAACACCTGTCTTTAAAGCCTTTCAAGAATTCCAAAGACTACTGAAAGTCATATGCTTTTTGACTGCTTTAATCACACATGTTCAGCCATGGGTGTTCAGAGAACCTGATCTCCCCTTTTGACCAGGTGATCCATAGTGGATGAGGGGAAGACTGTGGATGTAACCTAAACTTCAGTGAAGTTCTGGACACTGCCTCCCACAGCATTCTCCTGGAGAAACTGAAAGCCCATGACTTGGACAGGAGCACTTTTTTTGGATGCACTCTGTCTGGATGGCCAAGCCCAGAGAGTGCTGGTGAATGGAATGAAATGCAGTTGGCAACTGGTCATTACTGGCGTTCTCCAGGGCTCAGTACCAGGGCCTGTTTAGTATCTTTACCAATGATCTGGAGAAGGGAAATGAGTGCACCCTCAGTCAGTTTGGAGGCAACATCAAGTTGGGTGGGAGTGCTGATCTGCTGCAGGGCAGAGCCTTCCTGCCCTCCAGAGGGATCTGGACAAGCTGAATTGAAGGGCCAAAGCCAAGAGTGTGAAGTTCAACAAGATGACGTGCCAGGTCCTGAACTTGGATCACAACAACCCCCTGCAGCACTACAGGCTGGGGGAAGAGTGGTTATTAAGGTGCCCACTGGAAAAGGACCTGGGGGTGCTGGCTGACTGCAGCTGAACATGAGCCAGTGTGTGCCCAGGTGGTCAAGAAGACCAGAGGCATCCTGCCCTCTATCAGGAACAGGGTAGCCAGCAGGACCAGGGCAGTGATCGTCTTTCTGTACTCAGCACTGGTGAGGCCATATCCCAAGTTCTGTATGCAGGGTTGGGCCCCTCACTACAAAAAAGACATGGAGGTGCTGGAGTGTGTCCAGAGAAGGGCAATGAAGCTAGAACACAAGTGATGAGGTGAGCCTGAGGGAGCTGGGGGTGTTTAGCCTGGAGAAAAGGAGGCTCAGAGGTGATTTTATCACTCACTACCTCACAGGAGGTCACAGCCAGGTAGGGGTCCAGCTCTTCTCCCAGGCAACCAGCAACAGGACAAGGGGAAATGGCCTCAAGGTGCACCAGGAAGGTCCAGGTTAGGTGTCATGAAGAATTTTTTCACTGCAAGAATGGTTAAATATTCTAACAGGCTCCCCTGGGAAGTGGTGGAGTCACCCTCACTGGAAGTGTTCAAACACTGAGCAGACGTGGCACTTCACAATGCGGTTTAGTGGGCATGGTGGTATTTGGTCNCTTCCAACTCAAGATACTCTAAGATTCTATTAAATTCCACTTCCCTAGCCAGAGGAAAAAATAAATAAATCCTCCTAAACAATCAAACCACTGTCAAAACCCAGTTTCCAATCCAAAACTGTGATTCAGAAAATGTACAGCATTACAGTGAATTCTACTTAAATAAAGGGAGGTTTAAAAGCCTTTTGTAAAACAGCAGATAACAAAAGTAACATATAAAACAGTGACAAAGTACGTTGCTAAAGAAGAGGGAAAATTCCCATGTGGCTTTGGAAACATTCGTTTTTTCCACTAACCTATTTAAGCTGACAGTGTGAGTGCAAAAGCCTTGCAAAAGCACATCTCAGATTCGGCAGCACACACTGCATATGTGAAACAGTAATTGTTTTGAGATTTTTGACATATACTGTGCTGTCATTTGAAAAAAGTGATGGATGAGAAACTGGAAACCTCAAGGAATTAGTAATAGGATATAAAGCATTTCACCTCTGGGTCACCAGCTCAAATTCAACCAGGTTGGTAGTGACCACAAGTAGTTACCATCTGGCAGCTGTTCTCTGGCTGATGTAAATTGAGTTGAGGGTCTCAGCGCATTTCCTAGTGGACAGGTGTCCTCAGCACAAAAAAACACCATAATTAACTCTCTGTTTGGCATTCTCAGCAAAGCCACTGAACAACAAATAGAAGCAAAAGACTGAGCTGTATTCCAGGTTAGCATGGAAGCATGTTGGCTGCAGAGCACTGCAGATTCTTAATCATAATTCTTCTTTATATTTTAAGACACATCGATTAGGGAGGGATTTCATTCATCATCATTACATTAAACAGAGAAACCTTTCCAACTAAAGATAAGGGTTTATGTGCTGCTACTTCTACTCAATTTGTATTTCTTTCGAACAGGCAGTTACTGCAGAGTTTGGAAGCACAACGAATGAATGCAAAGTATATTGACATTATTAAAAATGGTAATTTTTAATAATGGCTAACACATTCAATCTCAGAAATTCTACACTTATTACAGAGGACAGGGACACAGAAAAAACCCTGGATTTTGATTATTTCATACAAACTGTTAGTTAAGATTATGCAACTTTGGAAAATACAGGAGACTTAGGGTAAAGAAAACATAAAGGTGGCATCCTTTAAGTCAACACCACCAATGAAAGGGGTTTTGGGGAAGAATACTACCCACAGTTATTACAAGACTTTTAAAATGGACTTTGCATCCAAAAGTTCTGACTCATGATTCTCTTAAGAAACAGTTCTAGGCAGAACTGCGTGTGACCAAGCTTCAAAATGTTATGTGTGAAAAAACACTGGAAAAAAATATTCACTTATGCCAAGTTTTCCTCAACAGGAACTGGAAAATTTACTGAGCCTACTTATGGCCCATCTGTACTTTGCACAAGACGTGGGACCAGTTGTGCACAGTGTGACCTGCTGATAGGCACCATCGGAACCATCTGTTGCTGAAATTTTTTTGGCTCTACTATATCTGATATTGTTAAAATAGATATAGTTACTGGGTGTCCTTGCTCATTTTGGCATTTGTGGGATAAAGGCAACTGAAACAGAATTAAAGCATTCCAGATCATCACTCTTACAAAACAGAAGGGTATTTCTTCAACATCAGTGATTTGTAGAGACTGAGCCGAGGGCTACTGGTATTAAACAGAGAACAATGTGTAAACTGCAGCTCCAGAGAAGAGCTGGAACTACTAAAAGCTGTGTTTTACCACCTTGGGTAAAACACAGCCAGAGCTCACAGGTTGCTAGAACACAGCATTTGGGGCTGAAGGGTTTGAGGCAGTTTAAGCAGTAGCTGACTTTGAAACATTCTTAACACGCCTTCAGATAACATTAACTTTAAATAAACTTGCTGAATACTCATGTAAATTATTTCCATTTGGCTGTCTCATTATTCAATATGCTTTCAAGGAACATGGTGATGAAAGAAGAAAAATACCTCTTTCTAACATAACCATACTGGCAAGAGGATCAACATTATCAGTATTCAAAGAATGTCTTGGCAGGATAAACCTTCATAAAAAGAAGAAGCACTAGCTAATCCAAGTTGTCAAAATAGCAATAGTACCTCAAGGGTTGATCTGCAAAGTGATTCACTATTTATTGCTAATGCAAACAAAACATTCTGAGCAGAAAGAGCAATTGAGTGTTTCCCATCTGGGAAAGCCACTGGTGGAGAGTCCACAATAAATAAATCTGAGGAGGAATAGACAATACCTATTTTCTTACCCACTAAAAAATCAACCAAAGGCTGGAAGAGGATGGTCTGATTTCTTTTCTGTGAAGAACCACACTTAATGGCAATCAGTATTTTCCAAACTAACACAGAC
>VZTT01023208.1:113085-130559 GCA_013400855.1 Buphagus erythrorhynchus
GCTGTGGCAACCACAGTGAAACCCGGGCTTGCTCTGAGCCTGGGCGTGGGGCTGCAGTACAGCCTGAGCTTGGTCAACAGGCACCAGAAGCCCTTCATCCCCATCCATCACATGGAGGCTCATGCACTGACCATCAGGCTCACACATCACCTGGAATTTCCCTTCTTAGTTCTCCTGATTTCTGGAGGCCACTGTCTCTTGGCAGTAGCACAAGGAGTTTCGGATTTCCTCCTGCTTGGACAGTCCATGGATATTGCACCGGGTGACATGCTGGATAAGGTCATATCTCCTTTCCTTACCTTTCCTTAGTTGTTCTCTTCTTTTTATTGCATTTATACTACATAGTGGTAGTATTACCATCAGCCTAAGGACAGCAATTCAATGCAATACAAGTTTTATGTAACTTTTTTTTTCTATTTTGAAGTGCCATAGATTACGATACGAAAGACTGTTAAAAATGTACACAAAACATCAATTGTAATGTATGTACATTAATTACATTTTAGCAAATAGGCAACATAACCAAAACTGGTGTTGGATGTTTCATTGACACTGGTTACACAAAGAAGTTGTATTAATTAGAGATTTAGAGGTATTTTACAGAGGTATTATGCTGTCAGGTTTAAAACAATGCATGCTAAAACATTTCTTACTAATTTTAGTTTTTAGTTTGAAAAGCATGGTTTGGCCTTCAGAATCTTAAGTTTTTTGGGTCCCTGAGTACAGTCTGTAAAATTGGTCATTTACGGCTTTGTTCTCAGACACTGTTTTTAAACAGTATTTGTGCATATTAATTAAAAACTGGGGGAGTGCAGGAGTCAGAAAGGGGATCTTCAAAAATTAAAACCAACTTTTATCTGTGTAATATAATATGGCAGTCCATGCATGTTTCCTGTAGCTTAAAAATGGAGTAATTAATATTTCTGCAAAATTTGTTGATCTTTATGTTTGCCCAGATTGCTCTAGAATTGCATTTCTAAATGCTCCAAGAAAAAAAAAGTCATGCTGGGCTGGTGTTAGTCTTACCCTTACCATGCCCTGTTTGTAATTTCACATTGGATTGGATTTTTTTGGTGTCACGTTTTACTCCATGGACTACAGTACAGTGATGCTGTTCCAGGAGGAACTGATACTAGATCTGTTGTTTGTCATCTCCTTAGGTGGCACGAAGACTGTCTCTAAGAAAGCACCCAGAATGCCACAGCATGGCTGGAGGGAAGGCCATAGAGCACCTGGCTCAGACTGGGAACCAGGAACTGCTCACCTTCCCACTGCCCATGCAGCAGTATCGCAACTGCGACTTCTCTTTCTCCGGACTTCAAAACCTTGTCAATAATGCCATTGCACAGAAAGAAAAAGAAGAAGGTATTTTTAGGCAGTCAGGTACAAACTCAGCTTTTGATGGCCTACACTCAGGAACCCCCTTTGATGATATACTTTTATAGGTATTCAGGAAGGTGAGATCCTGTCCTGTGTTAAGGATGTTGCTGCTGCCGTACAGCACGCAGTGACTGTTCATATTATCCAGAGGACGTATCGAGCCATGCTCTTCTGCATCAAAAACAGCATATTACCATCAAAAAATGCCACTTTGGTGGGTATACTTTGTTTTTCCTTTTTATATCTGACTCTATAACATCATTTGAAGATACAGATGCCTTGTTGTACTTTCTACCTTGACATATGAGGAAGATCTCAGTATGTATTATATTGTTAAAATACCAACAATATTGAAGTAACAGTCATATAAATATTTAGCTGGGTTTTAAGCTGGAGAGAGATTTTCTTACCATCTAATCTAACCTCCCATAACAACCTGACCTCGTGCTTCCCAATACTTGATGGCTGTTCTAGTTGCAGTAGAACCATAGACTGGTTTAGCTTGGAATGGACTTTAAAGATCATCCAGTTCCAACCCTTCTGCCATGGGAAGGGACACCTTCCATTAGACTGACATGCTTCAGGAATGTCTTTTTGCATAATAAGCTCACTTAACAGAGTCTTTTCTGGTATGTTTTAATCTTCAAATGCAGCATTTATTGCTGTCTTTAGAACTTCAACCGATAACCCTATTTTAAACATGATGCTAGTTGTGTGTGACCCATAAATACTTTTGAATTAATGCCTTTTTTTCTTTTTGAAATGCTGTCAGGTTGTATCAGGAGGAGTTGCAAGTAATCAGTATATCCGAAAAGGTCTACAGAATCTGGCAGATGCAAATGATTTTGCTTTACTGTGTCCTCCTCCAAGACTCTGCACTGATAACGGTGTTATGATTGCATGGTAAGAGTTGTTTCTCTTTAAACAACATTACAGGAGCACATTCAAAGTTGACATGAGTCAAGAAGCTCTTTTTGTGCTGACTGAACAATCTGCTCGTATGCAGAGTTGTGACATACATTTTAAGTAACTGCTTTGTTGCTCAGGAATGGCATTGAAAGGTTACGTGCAGGACTGGGGGTGCTACACAGTACTGCTGGCATCCGCTACGAGCCAAGGTAAGTGACTGGTCATTCCCAGTCTCTTTCCTCACTGCACCCTGTGGGCAGTGAAAGGGGAAGAGGTCACATTAAAAAGAGGCACAAGCTGCTGCAGAGTCTCTCTGCAGCACATATAAATGTTTTTTAAAAGTTACTTTCCAAGGCAGTTTTAAATACAAATCATCGTGGCTGGCAGTTATGTTCATTTTGGCTCAGAAACTTAATTTACCATACATCATAACAGTTCTATGTAACAATGTTTTCCTACTGTAATTGTGTAGATGTTAGGCTTAAGGCCAAACAAAATGCAGGTATTTCAAAAGTACCAGCTGGTCTTAAACTCTGGATTTTTTTCAGGTTTATTTCTCCTTTCCTTTTTCAGAAAAACAAACTTAGAAGGTCTCAATAAAAAAAAAATTGTATTACAGTTTTCACATGAAAAATTATAAAATACTATACTTCAAAAATAATTTGCTGTATACATTTCAGTGAATAAAAAACTTAAGTTTTAATGCTGACAATACATTATTTAAGATTATCATAGGAGATACCTGTGAATCTCTAGTGTGTTTTGCATTCATCAGCGAGACATGAAATGAATTATCAACTAAAATCAGAATCTAAATAAAACAACAGACCCAGAAGATGGCTTTGAAATCACAAGTGTGTTTCTGAGTTTGGGATGGCTACAAATGCAAATATTTCCCCTTTGTAAAGATGTTTCCAGGTACAGCTTCAGACTGTTTTAATGGTCACAGTCTTAGAAGTGCAGGGAATGTATCAAAGTACTTTGACTCTCATAATAATTGTAAAAGAGGTCTGTGAAGCTGTACATCTGTGTGATACGGCAAAGACTATGATAATTTTTAACAAATATGTAATTTTGTTTTCCAGAGCTCCTCTGGGAATTGATATTTCAAAAAGAGTTGAAGAAGAGTCCATCAAGGTGCCAAAATTAAAAAAGATACGATGGTTGGCATCTTAAAAATTAACTTAATAAAATAAATGCAACTATAAATTGTTCAATGAAAACTGTTTCAATGCTATTATGTTTAGTGATAATACTTGGTTTACAAATGTTGAAAATCACCTGTCAGAGAAACAAATGCTGTGTTGCTATCAGCAAAGTGATTCCAGTTACTATTCCAAACTAAGCATTCTCAGTATTAAAAGAAAAAAACTTAAAAGCACAGGATGCATTCATAGTGAGTTCCTCATACATGTACACATGTACAACTCTGATTATTAATAATGACATCCAACTATGTAAAAAAACCCAAACATTCTAAGAAAATTGGAAAGATTTACTGACTTTGTGTACGGAGTAAGTGCAACATCTCGAGATACAGCTCTATAATTCTTCAACTGAAAGTAACTTCAGTCTGCTGCATGTGTCAGATGCTTTTTCACTGTTGCTCTCTAGTTTTGCAATCCGAGATCCAAACTGTACCGCCCTTTTTGGCAAAACAGTCGAGGCTGTCAGGCCCAGCTCCTTGGCTGCAAGGCGCAGAATCAGTTTCTCACCAATTCCTCGAGGTAAAGTCAAATCAACTTTTTCTGAGACGGGAAGAGAATTGAGGAATGAAACAACATCTTCATCAAGAAAAGGAAATCTGAAAGAGAGATTTACATGGGGAAAGACTCTTTAAAAATTCCATAGGACTAGTCTTGGTTTTCCACTTTACCACCTGCAAAGATGGTGTGAAACTACGCTGTAACTTTGAAACAAAAAGATTTACACAACAAATGCTGGTATCAGTCTGAATTTCAGGCATTCATACCTAATCATGTGCATGGTGAAGAGCACTGCATATCCACCACTGCAACTGTTCTTGTGCTGAACTGAAAATGTGCAACTAAGAACACATTTGGAAAAACACTGGCACAAAGATCACATGAAAAAACCTTTCATGCACCTGAGTGGCCTTTGCTCTTGCACACCATCTAAGGAAGTTTTTCCAAATTGATGGTAGCATGGAGCAAGTAGACACAAATAAAATGATTCTTCAGCTCTTCAGACTTAACAGCCAGGAAATGTGGTGGATATTGACTATGCCTTTACTGCATGGATACGAATACACAGCTACTGTTACACTGTCATTCTCCAGAGACACTCCCCGAAGGTCCACACCAGAACACTTCAAAGTTGTACGAAAGACTGTTTAGCTTAAAATGATAAAACGAGCTTGAATTTGCCTATTTCAACATCTGCTGCTGCTTCTTAAAACTTCTAGATGGAAATCAAGTTGCTAAATTTCCCTAAGTAAACCCTTCCACAGTATAATACAGTCCACTTTTTTAAAAAACGAAAACAAAAAACTGCACACACAGTATACATTAACAAAACTGCAGCAGAACTAGAGACAATAAAACACGCAGAAGTTTCAATTAAGATTTTGTTAGGGGTGTTAAAAACTGCATCTAACCAGCAAAACCAGTTTTGCTCCATGTTAAAACAGTAATACCTGGCTTCTTTTCCGTGATCACCAATGATCCTGTCATCTCTACCAAGATTTCGAGAAGAAATGCGACCTAACTCCATTTCAAGTTCTTTATTAAGACCCTCTAAGCCATCTTTTCTGAAGCAGACACGATGTCGAGAATACCCAGCAAGCTGCTCATCTGCTCCAATTCCCATAAGCACAACCTGAGGAAACACAATATAAGAAATCTTAGTATCTATGCAAGTTAATATGTAACAGACCTTAAATGTTTAACTACATCTTAAGGAGAAAAATTTTAATAGACATCTTCTAAAGATATTACCTATCAGGATGGGCTGTGCCTTACATATTTACAAAGCCTGAAACAATTCCCAGTAAAGTCACTGGTAACTTGAATTATGGTCATGACCAGACCTTAAAGGACACACAAACATTGCTAGTGGAGCAAGGAAAATACATCAAAATAAAGCCATATGTATCACTAATACACCAGTATATTTGAAGAATGAGTTTGTTAGTTTCTGTGATAATAAACAGCATTTGTTAAACACCAGCCTTTAAAAATTATTGCCAAAGGATTATGTCATATGCTGTAGTTACCTGAATGTACACCCAGTGTATTATTCATTTACCAGCTACTGGGTTAGTAACAACTACGTTACACAAAGTAAAAATGGCTTACACTACTTAGTAACTATAGTAAAATGTTTTATCAAGAGAAAAAACACTATTACATCTGACCCATTACTGTGCCTTCAACAGCTGAAATTAAACAGTTCCTTCTTCCCTACACAAACCATCAAGAACAGAGAGTAGATAGATGGTGGTTGTTTTTTTCCTACACATATTATTGCATATCCAAGTTCACTGAAAAGCCATGCACATTACATGACAAATATTATTATTTTATAATATTATTTTAAACTCTAGAATTACACTAATATTATAATTATTGAATATTCTACATTCTGACACTGAATTTCAGAAGCCTTATGAATAGCAAAGATCCCAGCTCATTTCTGAATCAACAAAACTGTTTTTACATTCTGAAGTCAAACATAAGGCAGAATACAAAACAAAACAAACCAGCACCTTTGCAGGACTTTTATATGGTTTCAGTTCTCCTTGGTTATTAATGAAACCCTCTCCTCTGGAAGCAAACCAAATTGCACAGCCAATACTGTCATCCAAGACAGTGTCCAGTGGATAGATTAAGTAATTAATACGTTGTTTTCTCATTTTTTTCAATTCCTCTAGTGTAACATTAATTTCCACAAAGTTCCAGGTTCTTGAAGGGTTAATGGCTTCTAATTCCTTCAGTCCTGCCCTACCAGTGATTCTGTCAGGAACATCATAGCAAGATAAATGAGTACCAGTGTCAGCATCAAGATCTTGACAGCTTTCTTGAGGACAAAGCAAATCAAGCTGTACTTCATGGCTATGATGTCTTTTAGTGGTGCCCCTGTGCTTAGCTTGCTCTTTCATCATGAAAGCTACATTGAGAAGATCAATTGGCTCCTCCAAAGGCACATGTTTATCAGCCAGGGCTGCAATTACCATAGAATCAATGCCACCAGAAAAGAGCACTGCAACATGTGCTTTCTTATGAGACATGCTTGGAACTTCTCTTGTTTTCTGACCTGGGTTTCTAAAGAGACACAGAACTCGTCTCTTGACTGCTTCATTTAAAACATCAATAAATTGACAGGCTAATTTTTTCTTGTGTTCCTCTGCAAGAAGTTCTTGAAGGGTTTCTACAGACACCACACAGTTAATGTTGCTAGAATTAGAGCCTGGACATGCACCTGAAGCTTTAGAAACTGTTTTATTTAAGGGGGTAACTGGTGCTCTAAGACACAGCTTTGATTCATTCACTGCAAGATGTACATGGTTCGGTAAGTCTTTTGACACTTGGTCAAGAACATTAATGCATGTTTCTTCTACTGCTTTCTCTCTGCAGCTGTACTTCCATGGAAACAATGTTAAAGATAAAGATTTAGTTGTTGCACAAGCTTTGAGATCAATTTTGAAAATTCCAGATGCTGGAACTTCTTGCCATTGGTTGTCTGATTCAGAACAACCACTTACAGATGTGAGATAGAAAGCACTGTCAGCCTCATTCCTGAACTGCCAAAGCAAACTACGACGACCAAAGTAATCTCTGCCAAACCATAAACTGTGTCTGGCTGCTTCATAATAAATAAAAGACCAGGGACCCTGAAGTGATGAGAAGAGTGACAAAACGTCCATTTCACTGCTGCATAAAGTCAGATGATGAAACATTACTTCAGTATCATTCTCTAGATTTCCTACATGCACTCCACTGAAAACTTCTCCATTCCAAAGAAAAACATTGTTATTGGCATCTTCCAGAGGCTGAGGAGTCACCAGTCCCCTCAAGTGAAGTACATGGCCTGAAAAGAGACATTCATAAGAGAGATCAGACACAGTTTTTATCAACTGTTGGCTACTGTCTGGTCCTCTTCTTCTCAGGTGGCAGAGGATGTCTTCACTGAGGAAATCATGAATTGCACGCTGGCTGCACAAGGTAACAACACAGCAAATACCACACATTGCAATGGGGATTCACATGAACTACTTCTTGATTTTAGCCTTTTCTGAATTTTCCAGCTCCTGATGTGCCTTCTTTAATTCATCTAATGTATCTGTGTAAGAGAAAATTACAGAAATTATCAGTTTCATAAACAGGAAAGTTTATGCATAGATGAGAGTATATCTACAAAATTAGTAATTCCAGTCACTTGTTCAATTAAAGTGATAAACGTAAAACACTCATTAAGCAAAGTGCTATGGTTGTGTTCCATCATTACTAACACAAGCCATATAAGCTTGCTGTAGCATATTCCTCTTTAATTATACAAAGATGATTTTTTTTTTCCAAAGAAAGCCACAGTGCAATAGGGCTCATAGTTGGCTTTTAAGGCCGACTCCTGCCTATATAATCAGTATGACTTCAACATTTGTAGTAAGAAAAGGGAACTGACAATTAAAATGGCAACACTGTTAACCCAAATCAAAGAGAAGTAGCAATTGTTCACTCCAGAAAATTAAATTTATACTTCTGAATTTATACTCTTTTAATGCTTGTTCCATCATTATCTATCACCTCTATTATCTATTCTCCTATTACTCTGTATTTGACACACACTGCAATTTTCTCATTTTAATATACCTTTGAAATCAGCTACAAATACAGCTTTTAAACATTAACTATTTGAGATACTTTTACACTGCAAACTTACTTTTGCACTGAGACAGCATTTCTGTCCGGTCTGCAAGGAAGAATATGTTGCTATTGGGTTGCTGCTTATAAACTTTCTGTAAAACAAAACCCACACTGTATTAAGGCAAAGCAGCAGCTTCTGGAACCACACTGCAGCAGAAGCTGGTGTGGGTCCAAAGAGACACTGCTGGTATAAAAGTGAAGGGTAAGTTCTGCCCTGCCAACACCAGCATTCCAATGCTGTACCATCAAAAGCATTTAATGCTCAACCTAAGACAATTCGGAATTTCTCTTTTCCTCATCCACAAGGGATCACATTCTATTTTAAACAAATGCACAGAAAAAGTAAGAATACCTCATAATCCTTGTGATCAACTCAAACATCTTAAAAATAAAACATAAAAAAAGCAAAAAAACCCAACACTGCACAAGTATGCATAATCAAATCATCTGCAGGACAAATTATTCTAAGCACAGCAGACCACGTATTTATTAAAATCTGTATTACAACAAATTAAAGACAGCATGCTTTGATTTTGTTGCCCCTTTTGTCTCTAGGTTTATTTATCTCCCAAAATGAAATAGTTAAAAGCAAATTTGTAAAACCTTACCCGGTTTTTCTTCAAATTAGAAAGCTCATCAACTACAACCTTCTGCTCTTTAATCTGAAAGGCAAAAGATGCATTTGAATTGAATGATAAAAACAAGACATCATATTATAATCCTAGTGGTGAGCATGTCTACTGATATTTTAAGATAGCAACATGCATGTACAGCTACTGTTCTCTAATTGAATCACTGAAGACAAAGTAAGTCTTTAAAATTACATACTTAATTTCTCTAGAAACAGACTATTTTGCATGCATTGGTACTTCTCCTACCCTCAAAAGCCAGAAGTACCTGTATTATAATATATATAACATATCATATATAGATAATAATTAATTATTAATTATAAATTATATTATTATATTAATTCTTAACTATATATATTATATATTAATAATTATTNATATTATTTAAATCAGAGACCACATTTTTCCCCTCAGAAGAAAACATGTACACAACTAATACAACATCAAACAACTTTTAAAAAAATTAGCATAATATCGAGAATACACTTTATAATCACAGGTAAGCTCCAGATTCAGAATGAAATTAATGAAAATCCAAATACTGTAGAACTGTATTAGGAGCAATAGGAGCCTTTCTGTTGCTCTGGGTTTTTACATTAACTTCCTTAGTGGGATTTACCACTCTGATAGATGTGGCACATATTCCTATTTTCTTTTACAATGGCAACTGTAAAGAGTAATCAGGACTGTTGCAAAAGCCAAAAAATTGAAACAAAATGAGTTCAGAGGGCACAATGCTTTTTGTTAGAAGCAAACAGTATGGGTTTCTCTGCTCTTCCTTTGTGTCTCCTGGAACTGGTGTGACTGTAGGAAACTTCCACAGAGTGAGGTCAGCCAAACTGAATATGGCACACTGAAAAAATAACTTTTCCAGCAGCTACATCAATCTCTTCTATCTACAACAAGAAGGCAAAGCAGCAGAACCATGCTCTACTACAGACTAAAACAGCCACTTGGTCACAACAGAAGTGACAGCCTGTAGCTCTGATGTCCCAGCTTTGTAGCTTCCAGGCAATCAAAAACATCACTTTCTCTATACAACACGGCCATGCAGAAGTAGTTTTTTCATATAATCACATAATGTTAAGGGGTTGGAAGGGACTTGAAAGATCATCTAGTCCCAACCTGCCCCCCGTCATGGGCAGGGACACATCCCACTGGACCTGGTTGCTCCAGGCTTTATCCAACCTGGCCTTGAACACTTTCAGGGTTGGAGTATCCACAGCTTCTCAGGGCAATATATGTAAGTGCCTCACCATTCTCACAGCAAAGAATTTCTGTCTAGTATCTAACCCAAAATTGCCCTTTTTCAATTTGTGCACATTGCTCCTTGTCTTATCACTACAGTTCCTGATGAAGAAGGCCTTCTCTGGCTTCCCTGTAGGCACCACTGGTATACTGGAAGGTTGCTATGAGGTTTTTTGGAGTGAAGGTTCCACAGGGCTTGGCAGATTGCATACTAAACAGAGCTATGGGCACCAGGGAAGAGGGAGAAGCTACATGAGGAGCACCAGCCTTTATGGCTGAAATCCCTTGGGACATTTTGGGCAAAGCTGAACTAGAAGGAAGCCATATGAGAAGCAGGTGAGGGTTCTTGGTTTGCCCAGCCTGGAGGAGACTGAAGGGAGGCCTCACAGCAGTCTACAAGTTCCTTATGAAGGGAAGGGGAAGAGCAGATCCTGATCTCTTCTCCCTGGTGACCAGTGACAGTACCACAGGGAACGGCCTGGAGCTAGGTCAGGGGATCTTTAGGTTGGATACCACGAAAAGGTTCTTCACCCAGAGCGTGGCTGGGCACTGAACTCCCCAGGGAAAACGGTCACAGCACCAGCCTGACAGAGTTCAAATAACCTTTCGATAGCACGCTCAGGAACACGGTGTGATTCTTGGGGTGTCCTGTACAGCGCAGGAGTTAGACTCGATCAATGGGGGCCTCATGAAACTCACGATACTCTGTGTCTTGTGGGAAAAATCTCACTGGGCCTCACTTGACATTTCAAGCTCAACTTGAAGCAGTAAGACCCCAAATAGCAATCTGACAAGCGAGCTATTAGCGAGGCAACACGGGCTCGCTAAATGCAGGTCCCAGACAGCACCCGCCCTCCTGTTCCTCATGCTGCTCGCACCCGAGGCGACAGGCTCCGGGTGCCGCCCGCGCCTCAGCCCGGACCCCGGCACAGGGCCCGCGGGGCCGCCTCCGCTCACCCGCCGGCTCAGCTCCTCCTTGTGGCGCAGCGCCGCGCTCTCCCCATCCTCCTGCCGCGGCGGGCGGCCCGACATGGCCGCGGCGGACACCGGGCGCTCTCACCTGACGGCGGCGATAGCCGCGCACGTTCGGACAGCACAGCCGCCGGAGCCAGCAGCGGCAGAGCGCGTGCGCGCAGGCGGGGCCGCGCAGAACCACCAATCAGCGGGCGCGGCCGAGCACGCGCCTGAAGGGGCACCAATCAGCAGGCGCAGCGGGGGCACGCGCCGCGGCGCGGGGCGGATGGCGCGAATCCTGAGGGGGCTCGCGCCCCCGCCCGGCAGAAGCCGGGACTGCGCTGTAATTCCTGGGAGCCGTGTCCGGGAGGGCATCGGGACAGGCCCCAGGTGGAGAAGATGCTTGGAATGAGGCTTGGAAAGAAGATGGTGGAGAAGATGTTTTGGAATGAGGCTTGGGAACTGTGCTCCTTGTGGAGTGTGTCGGAACACCCGGAAAAGGGAAGGAGCGGCTTGGTGTAGTGTGACCCTGGGCTGCTGTCGGGCAGAGGGCTCTCAAACCCCTTTAAGTGATTTGCTTAAAGGTATTCTAGAAGAGATATGAATCATACACTATTTACAGATATTAGGATCATATGTTTTAGTATGTTCATTATTAGGACAAATTTCTACAAGAAAAATAGAGAGGCACTTTTTAAAGGGGCACTTTTAAGAAGACAAGGGGGAATGGACTCAGACTGACAGAGGGCAGGTTTAGATTGGATACTTGATGGAAATCGTTTACACGGAGCCCTGAGAAGCCGTGGCAGCTCCATCCTTCAAAGTGTTCAAGGCCAGGTTGCACAGGGCTCTGAGACACCTGGTCTAGTGGAAGATGTCCCTGCCCATGGCAGGGGGTTGAAACGAGATGATCTTTAAAGTCCCTTCCAACCCAAACCATTCTAGGATTCTATGGTTTTATTATTATACAAGGTGGACGTTTAAGACCGTCCACCTAAGATGATCTTAACATTTCTCTGTCTCTTCCATTCTACTATAGGTATGTCACAGTGATGCATATGTCTACCTGTCTTTATAAATACATCATTGTCTCATTTTTATCCCTTTCCTTCTTTTTAAATATTGTATAATTATTCTAAACATTCAACAGTAATCCAGACTTACACACTGCTACTGACTGCTGGTTTAGGATTTTATGAGATTTCTATCCCACATGTGGTCCTTGTGGTACTGACTGCAGTGCAAATATAGTTCAAATCTTCATGAACCATTTGAAATATTTGCAACTTTAATAAGAGAGGCAGGAGTGTCGTCTTTTTTGCTTTAATCTCACATAATCATACATATTATATATTTTGATAATACTTAGAGTTTGTGAGCAAGATTTCACCTTGGTTGTATCCATGAGCTTGGTTGGAATGTCTGTGACGTTGATCAAAATTTTTGGCAGCGGTATAGAAAGGACAAGGATTTTGGCTCCTAGTAGAGGGACGGAGAAAGACAATTTGGCTATAAGAATATTTGGCAATCCACTAACTTGCAAAAGTTGTGCTTATTTGCTTCTAACAGAAAGAGAAACTGAGGTTACACTTTCCTAGAAGGTCAGTCTTGCTCTTCCATCCACCTTTAAGCACACACTTGTGCCTCCAGCCTTGCCTCACCATGGCTGCGTGTGGGGCTGTGTGGTGGGACAGGTGAGGGAGCTGATCTGTTTTTCTCTGCAGTTCACAGGGCTGCTGTGATTCTGGCAGTTCCAAAGCAGAGCAGCTGAAGCTGCTGAGGAGTTGTTGTCCAGGGGCTGGAGTGGTTCTGTGTTCTTGTCCTTTGAATTC
Source organism: Buphagus erythrorhynchus (assembly GCA_013400855.1). Lineage (NCBI taxonomy): Eukaryota > Metazoa > Chordata > Aves > Passeriformes > Sturnidae > Buphagus > Buphagus erythrorhynchus. The sequence goes on from VZTT01023208.1 coordinate 125,923, forward strand.
TAGAAGAAATACACATATCCGGGTCACGTAGATCAGTTTTGGTGCTATTGCTCAGTGTGCTTTGTAGTTTGTCACTGCTGTTCTGTTGAGTAATTTGTTTAATCTGAGTAACTCCCAACCCTCTGCTGCCCAAGTCTTTTATTTGTTGTTCATATGTTACAAAGGTTGATGATCAAGTAACCCAGTAGTCAAAGTATAATCTCCATACTGATTATCCTTTTTATGTTCAGTAATAAATGCAGTTAATGTTTATTAATCAAAAATCCATCACTCAGTGTTCTTGATTGTTTCAGAAGAGTGATGATAATGGTTTTGAGGACTAATAGCAAATGTGGAATGGTTTTAACTTCTGGCCTTACCACAAACTGATGATTCTTCTACTGATAGGTAGTGGGCTTTTGATTGGTCCTTTTAAAAATGAATGAATTCCTGTGACAAGATCACTCCTGAAATTACAGTCATACCCACAATAAGAGCAGCTGTGTTTCCAACTCAGCAAAGGAAAAGGTTGGCACCTTTTCACTCCCATGCAGAGCGGTGTCATCTCCATTCAAGCTCATTGCAGGGCTGCTGCAGTTCTGGTGTTGTGATGTGCCTGCACTGTTACTCCTGAGAGCTGGGGAGGGCACCTAGAGCTCATCTGGCTGACAGCTAAGTGGGCAATGTCATTAAGTGACACATATCTGCTCGTTCTGCTTGTGCACTTGTGCCAGCTCTGGTGCTCTAAACTATCTTTCTTTTTACTAGCATAAAGCTATTTCTGGAGGTTAATAATGCCTGACGCAATGTTAATAAAGTATCAAGGAATATTTCAGTCTTTTAAAGCCCTCACCTTTTCAGTATCTGACATCTTTCAAAAAATAAAAAATAACATAAATTACCCAATAATCATGTAAACAGCTAAAAGCCAGAAGTAGTTACTGAGCCAGAAAGTCTTTGAAGTTGCTGTCACCTGTTAGCAAATGCATGGCCAAAACAGTAATCTTTAAATAACCAAGCTCAAGCTCCAAAAGGCTGCTGTTAAAACCATGCTGAAGAAGTGAGGCCATCCTTGTGACAACACTGTCAAATCTTGAAGACCTCTGTTCATGGTGTTGGCAGTACATTTGTACTGGAGGATTTTACAGCTGTGAGAGTCACAGGGTAGGACTGATAGTGCCTTGGAGGCTTAGCAGCCTCAAAGTTTCCATGCTCTTTGTTGCAGGCTGGAAATCCGCCTGTGCTCAGTTCTGTATCTCTCAGCTGACGCTTGGTAACATGCTAAGCCACCATAAATCGGTTGTGGGTTCAAGTCTGAGTGGTTTATGAGGTTCAGCTCTAAGGAAACTTGTCATGCTTTAGACGAACCGGTCACAGAGGTCCTTGCAGGGGAATAGCACCAAGATAATTGTAGCTCTAATGTTGGCCACAAGAGAGCAAGCCGAAACTGTGCTGGCTGCTCAGAGACAGTCAAGGAAAGAGTGGGACCAGCCATGTAAGACAGATGGATGAGGTATCTAAAAGGGGAGAGCACAGTCAGAGGATGTTGTATTTATGTAGGTTTTTGTCTGTTTTGGAACATCCTCAATTCTGATCCTGGGTTATTTATGTATTCATAAATATGTTATGTATTCAGACATATCCATACATACACACATGTATCATCAAAATCCACATAAGTAGGTTCTGAGATGTAAAGTCAATCTCTGTGTTAATTTCGCAGTTGAACCTATATTTTAATAATTTGCTAATTTATACCAGTTTAAGAGAATTCAAATTGTTGAAATTAGTTGAGTTTGCTTTATGATAATTTGTCTTCTGCTAATTTGTCTGAGACATCAGGATTTGAAGGGAGTTAGGTTAACTTACACTGCCAGGGATCTCGATATATACACTAGAATCTAGGCAAAGTTGTGGTTTATTTCCTTAGGTTAAGTATCTAGATTGTCAATTACACAAGAAACCTTGCAAAACCCATAATCATTCTACTTTAAAAGTCCTGTCACTGCAAGTAAAACAAGAAGTCTGTGCATTTTTATGGTCTTGAAGTACAGTCAGTTTTTTCAGCACTTCTGATACACTGTTAAAGCAATCTGAGAACTTGTGTTCTCAAAAATTCTGTGTAGTTCAGAAGCATAAAATTAGTAATTTTCTAATTAAAAGCAGAATTTAATCACTTTCACATGGAGGATTTTAAGGCTGTTGTCAAAATAACTGAGAACTATCATCATTCTCTCATTAGTTTTTACAATCTGATTGCATACCTCAGAGCTTCTAAAAGTGCTGAACCAAACAGCTTATTTGTAAAATACTCCCAGCAGTCCTTCATCTGATGATTTAAGTAAGAGAGGATTTAAAAATAGACTTTTCCAAGTTCACTCTGTTCTTCAATGTAAAACTGAAGTAACTCTAATGAATACAAGAGCCTTTCTCCACGTCTTATGTTGCTGTAGTTGAGAAGACAGTTTGACCTTTCATTTTCATAATTTTTCCTTTCTTGGTGCAGAACAATTTGTTGTGCATTTTGTTAGACTTTAAAAGAGAGTTCAGTTCATGTTAGTGCTAGTTTCACTTAGACATACAGAACTAAAAGATTTGGGTTTGTCTGATGCAGGGCAGTGCCTCGTGCTCTGAATAACCAATGCACAGGTTTACTGCAGTAACTACTTTGAATATGGGATCAGAGTCCCAGACACACATTTTGAGCAGTGAATGTTCAGGGATCTTAAAAAAGCGAGTGCTCTGTCTTATAAAACAAACATTTTGTTTGCAGTATGAAGCCTGGTGCCTGGATGCTGGAAGTTCTTCTGTTGTTGCCACCAAAGGGCAGCCATATGAGAGGCTTAGAACTGCTCAGGAACATTGGATAGACAGATGCCTCATTTGGATTATCTTGGATTGGGCATCTTGATATAAAATCAGATTAGAGCGAATATTTCTGCCTAATGAGAAAATGAAAAGAGAACTGCACCAAGAACATGCTGAGTGAAGAGTCAACCTGCCCAGTAAGTCTGCTTTTTGGAAGCTGAGTTAGGAAGTCCAGAGAAGACTGGAAGGATAATTATGGGCTTGTTTCTCTTTCCTGTTGGGAGTGCCCCTGTAACAGTAAGTACTGTGCTTAATACTATGTACAACTGATATTTTCTGGAAGATAAGACCCAGAGATTAGATGTTTTTGGAGGAGTAGACAGGCCTGAGCAGGATGGGGTGAAGGTATGGAAGTGGCAGCCTGCTTTTGCTCCCATGATATGGGTCTCCTGGGATCAGGGACTTGGTAATTTGGGCTGAGATAGGTTACAGCCCCATGAAGCATGTTCCATAGGCACACAGCAGACACCTAAGTGAGAGCTTAGGCAGAACCAAACATGTCTGAGCAGGCTGGAGGAAGGGGGAAATGCATGATACCTTTGCAAGGCTCTCTGAGGCAGGAGTGAAGGTAAGGCTCTTTGCTCTAAGATGCCCAGTTGGATTAGGATCTTGCCTAGGTTATTTTATTAAATGTGTTGCTCTCGTGTGCTTTTTGTGCCTTCGTTCTCACTGTCACGTACATTTGGACTTAGCTCCTGGTACTGGGCAAATAGAACCACTAGAGAGATTGTTTTCCAGGTTTGGGGATGGGAGTTATTTAAAAGGAAACACTAAGGTTTTCAAATTCTAATATGCCAGAGGCCATGTTATCACACACCTTGTTGGGCTTTATTTTTTTTTTAAACTTCATTCTTTCTGTCTTAGGCTGTGCTGAGGCCTTCCCATTTATGCCATTACCCACTGTCCTTATTCCTCTCCAGTTTTGTTTTTATTTTTCTTGTCTCTACTCGAAGTTTTGGTACAAATCAGCCTGCATATATGGAAAAACAACCTGTGACCCAAAGAAACTGAACCCTTAGTAGAAATTGCAGTCTTGAGGGTTATACTTGTTCACCATCCTTTTATGGTGAATGTGATACTTAGTGCTTTCAGTTCCATAGAGCTCAAAATGCCCAACTGAGACTGATGGATACAGAGAGGAAACCTAAGCCAAAGCTGTGGGAGTTGGCAGGGTGAGGAACAGAACTTGAAGGTCCTGGCTTTTATTCACATTCCACCCATGAGCATTAGTATTTCCATGTTTAAATTACTATTTCCATATTTAAAATTGGTCTGTTTTTGTTTTGTGAAGTCACACTCAGAAAACTACTCATTGCAGAAATATTCACTGCAGTGAATGGCAAATGTGTGTCTATTTTAATTTTATCACAGTTTTTATGTTGACTATTTTAAACCTTCATTCTTGCTTGGCAGCCTAGACCCTTTATCTCTGTAGCTGGAAAGAAAATTCTGATCAAGTTGTCATGGAGCAACAGACTAAGCATTCCACAGCTAGGTGACCTCTGACAGAAAAGCTTACAGAAAAGAGTTCATGAAACATTTATTTTGGGTTATCACAGAGCAAAACATTTCTATTTGTCATGTTGACATAAAATTAAAAAAGGCAAAATTCCCTGGTTGCAAGTTGCTGTGCCTTAAGCTTTACTGGGATTGTCATCTTATTTAAAGTCTAAACATTACTGAGATTTAACTGTTTTCCCCAAATACTCTCCTGTGAAACACCATCACTGATCCTATACTCTTTCCCACTCTAACACAGTTTTTGGAGTAACTGCAGCTGTTGCAATTAA
>VZTT01023208.1:150148-178335 GCA_013400855.1 Buphagus erythrorhynchus
GGCGGTCAGTGCGGACGGGCCGCGTCCGGAGCGGTTGGCGGGCGCGGGTGACCGGGCGGGGCTGCCCGCGGGCGGGGGGCACCAAATCGCGCCGTGTCCCGGCGGCGCCGCCGCTCTCAGAACGGTGTCCGCGGCAGCGAGCTGTGCGCGCTGCACCGACATGCGGTGGATGTGCCCGCGTCTGCTTTAGCATCTGTTTTTTATTTCTCATTTAGGATCTGTGGTTGCCTATTTTACGTCTGCAAAGTTTCTTCTTTATCTTGGACATGCACTGTCCACTTGGGTAAGTAAAATATTGGCCTGGTAGAAGTAGGATTTTATTAATCTGGCTGTGATTTGCCTGAGCTTCATTGGTGCATTCTAGAAATCTTCACAAATTAGCACACCACCATAGAGGTCTTGTTACAACACCTTAACTTTAACATCTGTTAAAAGTCTTCATAATCTTTACAGGGTAGGTTGCAGTAGGTTTAGTTTTAGTGCAGAGCAGTGCAGTACTCTTGGAGGGACTGCTTCTGTACCTTTTAATGTTTTTAAATAACTAGAACCAATGAGTCTCCTTATAGAGGAGCAGAATGAGAGACAGCCCATTGCACCATTATATGTAAAGGACTCATACTTACTAATGGGAAATGCTCGGTGTTTACAATGGGCTCAGTACTGCCACTCACTAGCTAACTTGTTGGAAGCATCAGTTGTCCTCTGTAAAGTCGTTTGCCTCCTGAAATGCTTTCCTTCTGTGCTAATGTGACTTACTATGCCAGCTTTTATTCACTTGAAGAATACTAAAAAAAAGCTGCCTTAAGATATGCACTAAAAATAGGCTGATTCTGTTCCACAGAATAAAATCAAGAATATGTGTGTATTTTAACACAATCGTAAGTCTTCATACAATGGCTTGGTTAAAAAATAAATGGAAAGTTTCCCCCCATTTTCCTTGTTTTGTGTTTTGGTCCTGCATTTGAACTGATTTGATGTATGTGTTAAACAAATGGCTGATCTACACTTACAGCAGTGCATGCCTAACTCTTGAGCTTCTTGTTTTCACTAACCTGAAAGGTTGTACTAATGTTTCTCTTAGTGAAAGAAGTCTTCAAATGGTATCAAATGTTTGTTTAAACAAGTGCAATATTTTGGCAGTTATTAATGTTGAAAAGCAGTGAGCTGAACAGCTCCTTCAGAGGTCAGGGCTGTTGCCTGCATGCCCAGTTTTTGTCAGTCATGCTCACAAAGTGCCTCACTGGCAATTTGGCTAACCCTGCTTACTCCTTTCTGACCAGTGCTTCTGGTCTGACCATAGCTCTGCTGTGGGCTTGCTCTGAGAAAAGGTGACAAAGCAGAGTTAGAAAACAATCTTGCACACAGTAACAAATGGTAGACTATAAGATGTCTGTTTAGCAATATTAATGGGATACTTCTGGTCCTGTCCTGGTGGGTTTTGTGCTGAAAATCTTGACTCAAAAAGCCCCAACCAAATCTGCTCAAACAACAGAAGTTATTCTGCAACAGCTTATTTTTACAGAACTGGGTGCAAGACTTCACCTTTTGTATCTCCTAATACCTGAATCTTCAGAACACCAAGTAATAGATCATCTTTGTTTTAGAGTGGCTCTGTCCACAGTACAAAACCTGAGAGAAATGGGATATTAGTGTAATTGAGAGAGCTAATTAGGTTTCTGTGTTACTATGCCATTCCCAAATGCCAAGAGAAGCTGTGAATGATTAAACATGTCACATCTCCAGAAATGTTCAGACTTGAACAAAGTCTAGGTTCTGTTGGGCCCTTGCTCAGTCAAGTATGAGAGTGTGTGCCTGGCCTCAGGGATCTTAACAGGCTGGATGACAGTGCTGAACTGGAGTCTCAGACCTTATGCTGTTGTTGTCTATCCCTCAGCAATAAAGAAGGAACAGCATGGAACTGGCTTCACCTTGCTATTGTCAGGCCTAGTGTTTCCCAGGAGATCAGCTGATTCCAACTTGCCAGCCTTATCTTTGTGCCTGAGGAGGCTGTCAGTAGGTGGTAGCCTGGCTATTCATCAACTTGTTGGCTTCAGGTCTGACGTGGAATTGTATACATTCAGTATAAGGTGATTATAAGGGTAATTATAATTACAGAAGGGGAGGAGCTGTCTTTAAAGGACAGTGATGCTTAACAGCTGTAGCTATTTAGAAGTTTTGAAATAACCACATTTTGAGACATTTAAGGTGGGACTAAGTGTATGTAATCAAGGATCTGCCTGTTTCCAAAGACAATGACTGCTATTCAGATTTCAATAGATTTTAACTTGAAATGACATATATGCTACAAAGCTCTGCAATTCACTAATATTGTTTTTCTCCTTTATCTTTGCCTATTCTTTATGGTTTTTAATTCTTGAAAGAAAATCACACTTTCAGGTTGTAACAGCTGTTTCCCCAAAAATTATTGCTGTGAGTTGACTTGATCAAAATACTCTGGGTAAATGTGTTGGAGAAAGTTGAACACTGTTCACAGGCTTTTAGATCAAGTATACAGCAAAGTCATGTCTCTGGAGTCAAAGGAACCTTTCCATGAGTTTGAAGTGAGATTTGGTTTTTCACTCTGACAGTGGTGACTGTCAGTGACTTGCACATGCTTAGATTTTTTTTTTAAATGCCTTTTTTGTTCTGTCAGAATCCAGTAACTGAAACATCTGTGCATAAAAAAAGCCAAACTTAATATGAAAGTGTTTTTTGCTCATTTTTTCTAGCTTAATAAACAGCTTTCTGGGTTAATTTACCTGCATGTATTTTAAGTGAAATTCTATAAAGTATCACCTCAGGTCATACTGAGTTTAAGTGAAAGTTGGTATTGTGAAATTATATACCTGTGGATTCATTGCTGGGATATTTTCTATGTATTTCTACTAACTAACGATGGAATGTAAGTGGAACATATTTGCAGAAGGCTTTAGGTGTCTCTCGAGTTAAAAATGGCTTATAATATATGCAAGGAGGCATATAAGATGATCATGCTTATAGTAGCATTTGTCACTGGATTTAGTTTAAAAAGCTTACAAAATACCCTGAGGTTTTTAGTTGAACAGATGAAATTTTTGTTTCTATTATTAGAATACAACTTTTTTCAGCCTGTATTTAATGAAACAAGTACCAAAGCTTACATGTTACAATGTTTACAGAAATCTATTTCAGTGAACTCAACATTAAAAAGCAAGTGCTTTTTTTGTCTGTACTATACTGAAGACTAATCACACTTTGCAGTTATTTTTATAGTATGCTTTTTATGTATCTCTTGATTGCTGTGTTACATGGTAAATTAGATTTGGCTGGCTTTGATTTTTAAAAGTACTTTCATGTTATACTTCCCCCAGCCCTTCTGAATATTTAAGGTCCTCAGAAATTTGTACTCTTTGCTGTATCACTCAGCAGTTGTTTATTTAAGATAAGGCAGCAGAAGAAAACAGTTTCATGTTTGGTTTGTTGAGGACTCATGTTAGAGACCCTGATTAAACAACCTGTGTGCCCTAGAATGGTATGAATGATTTCTGTTCCTCTGCTTTGTTACTGATTACAGAAAGCATTTTCTGCATTGCTGCAATATGCTTAAAAGTAAGGAGAGGTGTGATAACAAAAACCTCTGTGTATTTATTAGCAAACCTAAAAATGTTTTGAATAGAATTAAAATGAGTTCACTTGGATGTGTTTAACAATTTGGGTGTCCTTTTTGTACCTGTAGCAAGTGGTATCAGAACATGAATGTGTTTTGTTCTAGGCACTAGGTTAAAATAGCAATAGGCTAAATAAACTGAACTAGCAGTGAGTTTACAAGAGGTTAAATGACCTATGCTGTTCTGCCTCCTCTTGAGTAATTTGCTAGTGCTGAAAACTAAAAACAGCTGAAGTCCATTGATTTCAGAAACTTCAGTTAACATTTACCCATATCTATCCTGATTTGTATGATGACTTTCTACTTGACTCACTCTTGTGTTATAAAGCAGCACTTAAGCTTTGATCATGTAAGAGCAAACTGCTGCCTTGAAAAGTTATTTAAATAGTGATCAGTATATCTGCTCTTAATATTTGATCTGTGCCGGAGAACTTGTGTAAGCTTTTTGAGCCTTGTTGGATGTAGCTGGTGACAGACTTTGTCCAGTAATATGCTAATAGAAAATATCTGGGATTTTTGGATTTGTGGTATTACAAGCTGTAATGATCCACTTGGTTAAGATAGATGATCTTAATGATACTGGGATAAAATCAATGGTGACAGGATGTAGCAATCAAAAAACCGGAGAAACCAACAACCACAAAAACCCCTGCACCACCTCTGTATGTGTAACAAACCTCCAATTTAGTGCAGACTTCTGACAGAGCTTTAGTCAAACAGTGAACCTGTGTACTTCTAAAGAGAAACCAGTAATGTTGTGTATGTTCTTACTCTTAAAGGGAGATCGTATGTGGCATTTTGCTGTGTCTGTGTTCCTGGTTGAACTTTATGGAAACAGCTTACTCCTGACTGCGGTCTATGGACTGGTTGTGGCAGGATCAGTTCTTCTTCTGGGAGCCCTTATTGGAGACTGGGTGGACAAGAACGCCAGGCTCAAAGGTTAGATGCCTAGAGCAGGTTATTTACTCAAGGATGGATCAAATTCATGTTAAAAAGGTGAAGACAGAGTTAATTCCTCAAGTCAGATATGAGAATGGGGCTTGCTCATCTCTTCTAAGAAGTGCAGAGTGGTTTTAGAGTGGTGATGGTTATATGAAGATACTCTCAAAGACAGGAGGAAAACAGTTTGAAGTCATGATGTCTGTTACTCAGGCTAAACCCATGTGATCTACAGAGATGTATGGAAACACAAAATGTAAAAAATATGTAGTTTTAAGGATTACAGACCAAATTCTTTTTACATTAAAACACTAACATACGCTTGTATTTTTTATCTTTTGTCTGGATGCAGACATCTTTCACTTAAGTGTAAACACACTGCATTTGCATTATGCATATTGTATATATGCTCTAGTCTGTTTTATAAATAAAATGGGATCGAGTTCTTCAAATGAATTTTTACTTTCCAAAAATTTTCAAAGTAGTATCCCTTCCATGGTAGCTTGAAGATGAATTTTAGATGCTTGAGCAAGTTTTTTTTTTTTTTACTACTTGAAACATACTGTTAGCATTTAAACAGGGACTTAGATTGAGAGAAGACCTATTTTGAGTGTAAATCAAGAGCTGTGAAGTTACACTAGACACTAGTTTGTTTCTCTAAGACAATGGAAGATTCAGAATCTACTATGAAGTATACTTTTGCCACTTACATTTTGGGGGAAGACTAGGAAAATAGGGTTATTTAATAAATCTGTGTGTATTTCTTAATTATGTCTATCTTAACGCTATAGTTAGCTCATTCTTATGTTCATAACTGTTGCTCTCTGTTTGATTTTAAAACAGTGGCCCAGACATCCTTGATTGTGCAGAATTCATCTGTCATCCTGTGTGGTGTTATCCTGATGATTATCTTCCTGTTTAAGACACAGCTTTTGACATTATACCATGGATGGCTTCTTGTGAGTGCTTCAACTTACTAATAAGAAATTAATTTATGAAGAAACTTTGGGAAGCATGGGAGATGGATGAGTTTTTATCTTTTTTCACTAATCTATATAGACATTTCTGGGAGCCAGAACTGGTAAATGAAACTGCACTTGTTAGGTAAACAGAGATGATGATTGTTCTCTGCCAAGAATTGTAGACTTGATCTTGTTTTGTGTGAAGAATAATGCTAAGATGTGTGGAATCAAATATAAAAGTATTTTCTGCTTGTGTAGAAAGTGGAGATCTCCATCAGTTTTCTCACATTACAACTCTTTCCCCTCATCTCTCTAGACATTGTGCTATATCCTGGTTATCACAATAGCAAATATTGCCAATTTGGCCAGCACTGCCACAGCGATCACAATTCAGAGGGACTGGATTGTTGTGGTTGCAGGGGAAGACAGAAGCAAACTGGCAGGTGAAATATATTGCCTTTATAATACCTTGCATGTCTTACTTTCTAAGCTTGATTTTATTTTTGTTTTAAGACTAGAGTTTTACAGAGATCAGTGCATCTTTGAGTTCCAGATATTATGAGAAAACATCAGGTAAAAGGACAGCCTTTATTTTGCTCTTCCTCATTTTGGACTACAGTTACTGAGATCACAAATTACTGTTGTGCTTACAATTCAGTTTGGCATCTCCAAATTTGTTTTGCCCTCCTCTTAGACCTTCTGCAGCTCTGTTAGAAAAACTAGTCTTGCTGAACAAGCCAAGTGTTGCAATACTTTATTTTTAGGTCCCTGGAATGAAACAGAGAACTCTTGCGTAACTGGGCTCCTCTCATAGGGATCAAAGAAAGATGCATGAGAATGAAGTCCAGAACAGTTATGTAGGTATATTAAGAAATTGCCAGTAGGTAATACTATGCATGCAGGCACATTTGAAACCTTGCATTTCTCTAGCATTAGATATCTAGCTCAGAGCTGTGAACACTTTGCATCAGTTGGAATTGGAAGCTCTGCTTTCCCTTGACATCTGGTGCTTTTGAGCATAGACTACAGACTAAACCATCTTTTGCCTAGAAAATTTTTTTTTTTTTTTGCTTCTCCCTCTGTGCCCTGCACTTGCACAGTGACATTGATACTACTAGGAGAGAGAATTCATTCCCATTTATATCATTGCAGCTTGGCAGTTGTGACCCTTCCTGGATATGAGAGATTGGGACTCTCACCAAGGAGGCACAAGGCAAATTACACCACAGGGTGTACAACAATCCTTGGCTGTGCTGCTCCTCTGATTGTAATGCAGTGTGGGAAGTAGCATTTTTTGTGATGAATTTGGTCAGGCTGTATGGGCTCTGAATCAACCCTATAAGGTGTCTTAAGCCTTCTCCGATAGAGGAACTGATACTGAACTGCAAACAAGGCACAGAGCAGTTTAGTACTACCCAGACCTTCTAACTCTGGAACTAAAGTTTAAGTCTGATACAGTTTGGATACCTTCAGGCTTAGACAGCATTTCAGCTTCTGGACTCATTTTGTATAAAGCTGCCTAAATTGTCCATTAAGTTCAGAGTCCTTTTTGAAATTTCAATCCTGTTTTCCAGATTTGTACTTGATGTTTATCTCCAGTGAAGAAATATTATTTACCCCTTTCATCCAGGAAAGGCTAGTTCTTAGGTGCATTAAAAGTGTCATACTTCTGTTTCCCTCTCTACAAATTATCCTCCCTAGTCTTTTATTTTGCCCTTGCAGTGCCTTTCTAGGTCATGCCTTTTGTAGGCAGCAATACAGATGAACTTTATTCACCCATGTGAATCACAGGTAGAAAAATAGCAGCTATCTGTAAAATTCTTAGGCTAATGAGAACTCTTAAAACTTTTTTCATGTGTCAGATCTTACTCAGCAAATCATCTCCCCCATCCCTGGCCCACATAGCACACATGAGGTAAAGTACAGACCACACCTGCAGAGAACTGCTGCCTGGGAGTCAGTCCTGCCTCTTTACTGCTTCATGAGCTCAGGCACAATTGTATGACCACTTACATTTTGTACTGAGAAATCAGGCAAGAGGTTACTGTAAGTTCTCTTATGACTTGATTGAGAATGCAAACAACCACTGGATTAAGCATTTTAGTTCAACAGATTTATCTGAAACATCCCTTCCAGGCTGAAGGGGCTTGTTCGCTGTTTAACCATGATGTAACTTGGAGACTGTTGAAATTCCTTAGCTTAAAAAAAATAAAAAAATGAAGTGCTGATGCTGACTTGTCAGCAAATACTTTTGTCCATCTCTGCATTGTAACCTTTCCTCAAAGAGAAATCTTAGTTATGCAAGTTAGTGGAATAGGGAAATAAAAACTTACCTTGACTTTTGTTGTCCTTGATTAGTTGTCCTATTCACATTTTTTACCTCTTCTGAGTGGAATTATTAGCCTTCCTCAAATAACTCAAAAAACAAAGGTTAGTTAGTTTGCATTTTTAAAGCTGAATATTATGTGATTATCTAACCTATTTGACTGAGGGTTAACTAGGTTAACATTGAATTGACCTTGAAATAGAGTAACCTGAACATTACTTTGAATGGCAAGGAGTAATTCTCTACAGATTCAATAAAGCAGCTTCATACTGATGTAGAATTTCACTCGCCCTTCAAGAGCTCAAATTTTACAGTAGGACTCTAAAAGGGGCTTCATGTGTGAAACCACTGTCTAGCAACTTTTAGGAGTGGAAAAATGGCACTGCTAATTGGAAACTTACAGGAATCCAGATGGTTTAATGACAGTAAAGTAGATAAGATTGAGGAGGGTGAGGCATTCCCTAGCAGCAAATGAAAGATGCATTTGTGCTGAGAATGGGTTGCATGTTTTGACTGTAAACATCAAAGGACCAGAAAGGACTGAGGACTTTGCTCAGTAAGATCTAAGGGTGCCTACAGCTGCCATCAACCAATGTGACTTAAAAAGGAAATATAAAAGCCATTTCAAAGTTCTGCTGCTATCACAGTGGTTCTGTGGCTACCAGTTATTAGAAGTAAATGGAGGAGGCTAAGAAATACGTGTTGGGAGATAAATTACAGTCTTCCCAAGACACAGTTCCGCCTTATGAGATTCCTGGAGCTGTGCATGCTAGGTTTGAGTGTTACAGGGACAGAGTTCAGAGTCTACAGTGTCAGTGCTGTGTAAAAGTCATCTAATCTCATGATGAACGAGACTATGCTGCCACTGTAAACCCAGCATGCTAAACCTGGAAGATCTCATGCAGGCAAAACTGGCAGGAGTAGGGATTTGGCTTACAAACACCTTGGTTGATTGCAGTGAACTTAAACATTGAAGTCTGAGGGTGCCTCTGGTTACTCCTGGAACCAGTTACAGTTGGAGCAAGACTTACAGCTTTACCTTTATACATACGCAATTAACAATTATGTTAGTGAATGTGTCACTGTAAGTGTTCACCAGTCATTTCATATCATAAAATTTCTGACAGATATGAATGCCACAATAAGAAGAATTGATCAGCTGACCAATATCTTGGCCCCAATGGCTGTTGGTCAGATAATGACATTTGGCTCCCCGATGATTGGCTGTGGATTCATTTCTGGCTGGAACCTGATGTCGATGTGTGTGGAGTATCTGCTGCTCTGGAAGGTTTATCAGAAAACCCCTACTCTGGCTCGCAAATCTGCAAAAGTTGAAGCATCGGAACTGAAACAGCTGAATGCAACAAAAGGTATTGAAAACACACAAGTGACTGTTCAAATTCACTGTATATTCTTTGCATCAGTCAAGCCAAGTGTTGACTTTTGTCTTCTGCAGGCACTGCTTTGAGTGCTTTTGAGGCTAAATAGGTTTCTGCTCCTAGCTTGGAGATTTCAGGTTTGGAGTATAGATACCAGAGATCTGAATCTAAGCAAACTGCAGCTTTTTGAGGAATTCCATAAAATGCAGTCAAAGAATGAATTCTCTCCTCTTCTTTGACCCCTTAGAGTAAATCTGCCCTGTAAGTTCAGGCTGATCATAGGGAATCTTCCTATCCATCTATATATACTACAGCTGAAAAGCTGGACCAGGCCTTTGGCTCTGTAGTGTCTACAGCCTCTCTAAGACTATTCCTTGCTAATTCATCTCTGCTTACACATAGTATTAACAGGCTTTCAGGAGATTGTAGAATAGATGGTCATATTTCTATTCTGCCATGACTGAATGATTATTACATGCTCCAGGAAATGGTGGAGGAAAAAAAAAAACCTATTCTGCTTCCTTGGCAAAGCAGTACAAGTGGGATTTGCAGTGTAGGTAAATATGGCTGTTAGTATAAGTAACACTAAAATTGATATTAACATTACTTTAGATGGACTTAATATCAGAAATTTAAATTCAGAAGCAGACTTTTATTGTGAAGTAGTAGAAGTGTCAGATGCTGAAATACTAAACTTAAGTGTTTCCCCATTTTTTTAGTATATGGATACTACTGAAAGCTCATGTTATGGCCTCCCAGCTACAGTAGGTGGTGGGTTTTTGTTTGGGTTTTGTTGTTGGGTTTTTAGTTCTTTTTTTTTTTTTTTTTTTTTTGTAATATTAAGACANTGAAGAATTCCTGAGTTTTGTTTAAATGCTAAATAACAATCTTGTCTCAATATATTGTGAGTTGGAAAGCTGCTATTAAAAGTACTGAAAAGATTTATCTCCCCAGCCATTATCACCATCAATGGTGATAATAGCTGGTCCAGTAAGCTGCTGGACCAGGATGATGGCAGTTGGGTATTAGAGAACAAGAATGTAGAAGGCTCCATAGCTTTGGAACTTAAATACTTCTGGAGAATGAAGCGTTTAGCAAATGTCAGTATGTAGGAAACACTTCTTAATCTTTGCTGTTGCAGTATTTTGATTTCATTAGAAGACTTGTGTTTTTAAAAGTTGCTGAACTACTTCATGTGTCTCACTTGCTGTATTTGGAATTTTGAACTTAATAGTGTAAAAAACACTACTCAGGCATCCAGACACTTGTAGAATTTCTATCCTCTTTACTAGTGTAAATACTGCTGTGAGTTTTTGGATTTTTGTTTGTGATCCAGTGGAAGTGCTTTTTTTCTTTATTACAATGAGAATGGAATTGTAGAAATGCATAGGTTTTAGGTTTGTTTAGTTTGTTTTTTATTTAAGTCAGGTTTTGAAAGTTTTTGGCTCGGGACAGGCTTTAGCCTTCTGCCATGACATGAGACACCGACAGATGTTTAAGTATTCCCTTCTTTTTTCAGTCAGTGCTTTTAAGCATGCAAAGCTGTGTTAAAATGCCAACTGACACTGGCATTCATTAGGCAAATAATTTCTCTGTGGAGCTTGAGTGTTCAGTCACAAGTCTAGAAGCAGGCAATGCTTTCTCCTATCACTGCTTAGTTAATTAAATTGATATGGATAAATTTTACTTGATCTTACTCCCCAGCTGGGATTTAAGAACGCTGTAGATGATTTTAATTTAGGTAATTAAGAGAAAGCTTGGTACTGGAGTTTGACTGATGCACTTCTGCAGTAGTGAGTTTACAGCAAACAGCTGTCTGTTGCTTTACACTGTGCATTTTGCAGGCAGGAGTGTATCTGACAGCTCCATTTCTGTTTACAGAGGGTGACAAGAAACCTGCTGAAGGAGTGCAGTTAATTATTGAGAAAGATGTAACTGGCTTTGAGCCCCAGCAGGAGAAGGAAGTCGGCTGTGCTGCCCGGATTGCCGAGCCTTTCATAACGTTCCGGGACGGATGGGTTGCGTACTACAACCAGCCGGTGTTCCTTGCAGGCATGGGCCTTGCATTTCTCTATATGACTGTTCTGGGATTCGATTGTATCACTACAGGCTATGCATACACTCAGGGGCTGAGTGGCTCTGTGCTAAGCCTCCTCATGGGTGCCTCAGCAGTCACTGGAATCATGGGAACAGTAGCTTTCACTTGGCTTCGGCGCAAATGTGGCCTCATTCGCACAGGCCTGATTTCTGGAGTTGCTCAGTTGGCTTGTCTGATCTTATGTGCCATCTCTGTGTTTATGCCTGGAAGTCCTATGGATCTGACTGTTTCCCCATTTGCTGACATCAGTGCTAGGCTGTTTGAAAATGAACCATTGCCTACTATAGCATCTCCAGAACCTGGAATGATTCTTGCAACTGGAATGCCCACCTTGTTAAACGGGTCTATTGCTCCTGCTAACAGCGACCCAGAGATGAGTCCTGAGCCCGTGCCTTTAATCTCTGTTAGTCTCCTGTTTGCAGGAGTCATTGCTGCTAGAGTTGGTAAGTATTATGTCTCTATTACAATTTGGTTTATTACCTGCTTTTAATTCTAAAAATTACGGTGCTTGTCAACTAAATATAATTGATTTTAGAATTAGAGGCAATAATTGAAGTGTTAAGTCTTGTTTCGGGGGCCAGTTGATTATACTTCACATAAAAATGAAATGATCCTTCAATAGTATCACTAGCGTGAAGATTGCAGTACTAATTCCATGAATGTTGTATGTCACTAACAGGAGAAAAGTTACCACGTTTGGAAATGATTTGTAACATTTTTTGGAAAGCTCTCTAAATTATTTTTGTTCAACCAAATGAAACCACTTGTTACTAGGAAATGATACTAAATTCATCTGCTATGAAAACCTTCAAATTTCACAGTTTACTAAATTGTCTTGGTGATTAGAAGAGAAGCTTTGATTTGGTTGGCAGCTTAATTTTTTGAGGCATTACTGGTTAGCATAGTATTAGTATCTGTCAACAGAATAGGCAGTCACATATAAATGTAATGAACAGTAATGGTCATCTGTGGAATCATTATCCTCAGTTTCTGTCGTTTTTGCTGAATTCTGGAGGAATAAAGTACTTGATTCACATGTCTTGAGTCTGTTTGCAAGATAAGTTTCTAAAGCTGAATTAACAGATTAAACCAGTATGGAAGCTAATGTCAACCATTTGAAATTATTGTGTATTCTGCATAGTTTAAAAGATGCTTGTTTTTTTTTTGTTTTTTTTTAATGCAGAATTTTAGTGATTGCACCTAGCATGAATACATTGTAAACAGCTGTAAGCCAGCTATTTAAACAAGGAAAGGATGAGTAAAACATTGTCTTGATAGTCATGATGAAACAGGATGTGACAGGCAACTTAATGTGTCAAGTTTCTGTATTATTTCAGGAAATTTTTGAACTGGGAAAGTAAATTGCTCTTGACTGTGAGTGTGAAATCAGTTCTAGTCAACAAGAAGCTATCTTATCCTATGCATTTTTGGCAGGAGTGAGTGCTTGGAAGGATGAATTGAATTGTGCCAGTGATGAGTTTGCCATGAGAAGCCCAGCAATATAACTGTTTTTTCTCTCCATAGGCCTTTGGTCCTTTGATTTGACTGTCACACAGTTACTCCAAGAAAACGTCATAGAATCTGAAAGAGGCATCATAAACGGTGTCCAAAACTCCATGAATTATCTTCTTGACTTGCTGCACTTCATCATGGTCATCTTGGCCCCAAACCCTGAAGCTTTTGGCTTATTGGTCCTTATTTCTGTGTCTTTTGTTGCAATGGGCCACATAATGTACTTCAGATTTGCCCAAAAAAGCTTGGGAAAACAACTTTTTGTTTGTCACACTCCTGATCCCAAAGCAGCCCCTGACAGTTCACCACCTGGTAATACATCTACTGTCTGAAAGGATCCACTTCTCTTATTAACTTTGCTTCACAAATACCATGGTTAAGCACATATACTTCCTTTTATGACCCTGTTTGAGGTGTTTCTCTAGAGTTGAATGCATAACTTAGCTGTTTGGGGTAGCTGTCCCAAGAGAAAATTCATTTTACAGTGACCCTGTAAACATTTCATGTTTGGCAGAGGACAGCCTCTTGCATCTTGACAACTGCAGTAGCAAAGGTTCCCCACAAGTCTAAAGTCTGGTTTTTGATCACAAAAATACTGTTCAAAGTTCCACTGCTGACCCCAAGAGTGAAGTGGTCGTTATATATACTCAATTTACCATGAATTCTGACTAATTCTTGTGTTCATTGAGTA
Source organism: Buphagus erythrorhynchus (assembly GCA_013400855.1). Taxonomy (NCBI): domain Eukaryota; kingdom Metazoa; phylum Chordata; class Aves; order Passeriformes; family Sturnidae; genus Buphagus; species Buphagus erythrorhynchus. Next base: position 163,702 of record VZTT01023208.1, read on the forward strand.
AAATGAGGTCTTGTCCTTCTTTTTAGTTAGTTCAGAATAACTTTTTATACAGTATTTGGTTGTATGGAGTTTTTCTCCAGTATTGCTTTACCATGAACAGTTCTGCTCTCTTACATTCTTAAACGTTAAAAACATCCTCTCACTGAACTTTAATGGTCCTTGTGAGTCCCTTCTAACTCACAATATTCTATGATCCTTCTTGGATTCTTCTAGTAAACTCAAATTTTTTTTTCCCAAAACCTTTATAGTATTTTATGTTTTGGTTTAACTTTATGGAAACACCTTTGCAGGTTTTTTTGCATGTTTCCTTACAAATTAGATAACTGTTAGGTACAAGATGTTGTATTACACTTCTGTTGCACTTCTTAGAGTAAAACAGCCTCATTTAGCAGAAGCTATTAGTGTAATATTACAAGCATGGCTTTTAAATTGCAAATGGCAGGTTTGCTCGGGTTTGATGTAGCAGAAAGTGCTAAGGTCAGTAGTACTGGTAGAGAAAGAAATTCTAGTGCTAACTTAGTTTTTGTCTTAAAATACAAGCAGCTTTAGTTACTTTTCCAATATATCAGGCTTTAATAGGGTTTCTAAAAACAATTGCATTTGAAAATAGTTAATATTTCATGCAAAAGGTGGATTTACTTGCATTTATCTGATGTGTATGTGAATTTTGACTTCGTTCTATAATACTTCTAAACCAATGAGATGGACTGAGAGGCCCTGTAAAGCAACTTCAGAGCAATGAAAATGGTATGTCCCCTCTGTTCAATAAGTTCTTGCCTTTTTTTTTTTGTGGTTTTTTTTACCCTGCATGTGTACTAACACAGTACTTCCATAGTCATTAACCCTATTGTGCACTTTTGTGGATACTACGCACTTTGCTTTCTCAGTAGAGTTGAACCTGGTGGTGTTCTGAGTTTTCTTAGGGCTTGGCAGTCTGACTTCTAAATTTAAATATTGGTTAAATGTTTGTTTGCAAAATAAGTAGTATGCAAAACCGTAATGTCAGCAACTTGTGAAAAGTATCCTCTAACTTCGAAGGGTTTTTTTAATTTTAGGTACTGTCCTTCACAGTCATATGTTACCAGACTCAACCCTGGAATGTAAGTGTGTGAACTCCATTGAAATAAAGGCGTTACACCAGGGCTGAATCTAGGCCAGTCATCACAAATTTTATAACAATAACATCTATCAAAGAATGTAGAGAACCTCTAGTGGCTTTTGTCTCGGATACAATGTTTTGTAAGAGGCGTGAAATGGAATGAATGGGAATCCCATGTACAACCAATAGACTTGTAGCCCATAGTTTTCAATAACTGGATGTAACGATTTTCCTCTGATGGACCAAACCTAATAATTACTCTGTTGCTGAAAGCTTCTCAGGGATGTTTTCACTAGGTTTTAAAGTGTTTATACTTTGACCAAGAATTTGGGTTTTGTTTTGATATAATAAAGTAAAATACGTAATTTAGAGTAGATTTAAAATTTGTGACTCAATCTTGAGTGTAACTTAAGGAAAAGGGAATTTTGCCATCAGAAGAATTTGTCAGAAGACAAATAAAACAAGCTTATCTAGATTTGTAAATATGTCCAAAGGATAGCCTTATGTGGCGTATGATAAGCACATTAGTAAATGAAATAGCTCTGATTTGCCAAATATATTTTTCTCATGTGTATCTAATTTAAATTGGGACCAGATTTTAATATTGTTAAATATAAATAAAGGTAGTCCAAATGTCAGTGCCTTTATACTGCACTTTGAAAAACATCTGAATGCCACTGTATATCTTGGACTCACTGGCCATCAGGGAAACAAAGCTGAAAATGCAGCTTTTTTTTTTTTTGTGCTGTCTACAGTGCACAGAACACAGGGTGCCTAAAATTTAATGCTGTAGCACTAAGCACCAGACATCCCAGAGAGGATGTATTTCTGAAGTCTAGAGAGCTCAAAAAATGTGACAAATAGAGCTGGGAACATGCCATGTTCCTGCCTGTTCCCAAAGGCTTTTTTTTTTTTTCTTTCTCCAAGAACAATTTAATTGTTTAATTTGAGTACCAGTTTGTTTCATAAATAGTTCCACTAGATTGTGCAGTACTATTAGGAGAGGACTAGAGCTTTGTATTTGGTAAACATTGTGGTTAGGATTCATATGTGCATATCACAGCTGGAAGGCAAGACAATCCTAAAACAGAAAAGTGAATGCTAGTTTGAAGAGGAATAAGGAGTTTTAAATTGCAAAACTTGTGTGTATTGGTCTGCGTTGGATGTCAAAAAATGTATGCTGCTTGAGCACAGCCCGTTTGTGTGTGAGTCCAAGATGTGTGCAGACACTTGTACTCAGTAGTGCTTTGAAGCAGTGTGGAGCCTGAAGTCTTACTTAGCAGGACTTTCATTAAGTAAGCGTTTTTGGCCTTGTATTTATTTATTTTTTTAAAAAAAGTCCAAATTGGATGAAAACTGCCCTTAAAAATGTACACACTAGAAATCAATCTTACCAGAATATTTTATTATACAACCTTATGCTGGACATAGTATTGATTTATGTATTACTGTTGTTAAAGCTAATTAATAAATTTGCATAAAAACTTAATTGTCTTATATTTTTCAGTTTGTGGGTATCTGGGTACACTTAGCATGAATCCTGTGCAGAAAGCTTTTTTTTTTTTTATATGTTGGGTTGGAACTGCCATGAAGCACAAATAGCATTGTGGAGGAAGCAAATGACAAATGCAGTCAAGATCTTTCAATTGCCTTGTAACTCTTTGGTGAATTGCTTTTTATTTACCATCCCCAGTGGTAAGTTAAGACACAATAGATGAAGGTCTTGCAACCTCAGCCTGGCTCTTGCATTGGCAGTAGTTTTGTGTCTTGGCCTGCTGAGCAACAGAAAACAAATTATTTTACCTTGCCATGTATCTTTACTGTACTGAATTTGAGATGATGGCCTTCTGTAGCAGCAGCCTGTAGGTGAGAACTCTAGGGATAGGAGTGGTCAAGTTTTCATAGTCAAGTACTTTTTAAGACTAAACCCTGAATGTTTCATATAGGACTGCTTATGGCTTTGTGTGTTTAGGATATTTTTGCACAAAGGATTGATCTTTAGAAGGATGTTGCACTGATTCCTCTTTGAACTAAGATTTTCCTAGAAACAGACCTGTATAGTTTGTCCCCAGTTGTTAATGTTTGCCTTCTTCACTACCACTTACAAATTAAGACAAGTGTTAGAATACTGACTTGAAAATGTAGGTACACATATCCACCCCTGTGAATATAAAAGTACAGAGAAAAAGATTTGTGGAAGGTATTGTGTATTTAATAAGTAAAGAATACTTCTTTAAACTGAAGAAGTCCCTTCACAATTTATTATTCGATGGTTTCACTGGATTTTTTTTTTTATTCAGTTGTAAACGTTTTGCAAAGTTCTGAGGTTTTTTTTAAGCCCCTGAGGACTTCACTGCTCAGCAACCAAAGATAAAATGACTAGAGATACCTACCACTGTTTGTTTGCTTGTTGTGCTTCTTTGCTTACCAGGTAGTTGAGCCCTGCCTGTGGAAGGCAAGGTATATTGTATGTTCTGTATTGTATTCTTCTCTGAAATAGTTAACTCCTTTTGTTTTCAAAAGCATTTTCATAAAGTGAGCACTGGTAATGGGGTATGAAAATTGAATCTTCTTAAAGGAAAAACAGTGAACTCAGATCCTTCACTTTAAACTGTTTTGTTTCTTTGGTGAGAAACCCAACAAGAAATCCAAACCCAGAAATTCCAAAGAAGTAGGTTCATATCTAGTAATTTTAAAAAACTACAGTCACTTGTGTATTTGCTTCTGTAAAGTACATGGTGGCTGTCCTAGGAATCAGAGTAAAGACTGTTTCTACTAGGGAAGAGTACAACTAGTGGGTGTAGCTTTTCTTAATCTAGCACTCTGGAGGTGGTAATACCTTTCTATCTGCCTCAAGGCTGGCCTACTTTCAGGTTCTCCAGGAATATATTGTGCTATACTCTGCATTCATGTCTTTCTCAAGTACTTAGTACTAGAAAGTAAGTGTTTGTTTTTTTTTTCTTGCCCTGTGTGGTTACACATTCTCTTTCCTGCTTGTGGGTGCTTTAACTGCATGCTGTAATAAAAAGTATTTCATTCCTGAAATAAAACTGTATCTTCAACTTCTGCTTTTAAAAAGGCACTATTTTGCCCCTTTGAAGGCCAGAAAAAACTGAAGAAGGGTATTTGCTTAAAGGCTTGCAGGGAGCATGGACAAAGTGCATGCTGCTCAATAATGCTTTTTCAAATACTTCAGCTTGTCTTTGTGTGGGTCAATATTTCTTTCTAGTTAAACTTTATTTCCCTTGTGGTCACAAGGGAGGTATGCAACTGTGCTTTTTACTCCTGGTATAGGGTGATGGAGCAATCTGTTTTCACACATGCAGAGTTAAGAGTTCTTAAGCCTTTGTAAAATGCAAGGGAAGTAAGTTACTTAACGTTTAGAAAATCTGAGTCCCTTCCTTCTGCAGATGAGGGAAATAGAAGGTACAGTCGATATCTCAGCACAACTCATTAAGATCAAAGAGCCCCACCCACAACAGCAAAACGCGTGTTAAAGAGTTGCTCAGAAAACACCCCAACCTTTTCGGGGTAAATCATTGTTCGTGTCAGTCAGGAGGGAGACAATATAACAGGATATCCTAATCCCAGTGCCACCCTACTGCAGTCAAAGTGTGTTCTGCCTTGAGCAGCACAACGAGCCAAGCGTGTTTGTCTCTGTGCATGTCCTTGGCCGCACCAGCTGCAGTACCTGTAGCTCCTAGTCCTGGCTTGTGTAATCCTGGCTCTTCCATGAGGCGGTCCCGGAGCGCTGCCCCTGCCCGGGTGTATGGGCAGAGCAAAGCCTGGCCCGGGCTCTGATCCTCGGGAGCGCCACGTGTGCAGGGGGCCCGTGAGCGCTCCGGGGAGGGATGAACCAGCTGACAGGACAGGCATGTGCTCTGCCAAAGACCTTGGGCAGCAGAAACAGTCCCAGCCCTCTCCTCTGCCCGTCTGCTGAAGTCAAGCTTTGAGACCTTTCATCATATTTAGATGGAATTAATCAAGTGGTTCAAAAGCTGTTTGTCAGGAAGTGAAGGAGGTGGCAGGGAGCAGTATGATTGAGTAAGTTCTATGTCCTTGGAAAAAAGTGGTAAAAATATGTCTAAAATGTCAGTATTTCTATTGCCGACAGCACACTAACAAACTGATGAAGTAGTTCAGAAAAAAAATAAGATGAAATTCCATGCAAGGCCCTATATTTAGGCACAAACAACTGACTCCTCAAATACTGGGTAGGGAATGCTTATCCGCTGTTGTAGAAAGTAATTGTGAGGTTATAGCATAGCAAAGAGAAAACATAAGTAAATGTGAAAAAATAAATGGAAATGGGATCTATAGCATGTATGCTTCATTAGTTGAAGAATACAGAATGCTATTCTCTTTGAAATTTAAAAAAAATGGAAGACTTGCATCTAGTTTTTCCTTTTTATCTATCTTGAACAGCAGTGATAACCAGCGAGAAGCCAGAACAGTAAAACAGCTGCAGTCAGAGCTCTAGGAAGTGCTGAGTAAAGTGCTCTAGGGAACCCTGCTTGAGCAGGGGGGCTGGGCTAAATGACTTCCAGGGGTTCCTTCCAACCTTACTCATTCTGTAATTCTGTGAAATGACTGGAAGAATTCAGGACGTTTAGAGAATGAGGTGATGTGCTAACCATACCTGCCTGTGCAAAAGAGGATGGAAATAATGCATAATTTTGCTCGAGAAGACAAGACAAGCATTAGCCAAGTGATATTACAGTATACTTGAAACTCTGCAAATTGTAGAGTTTCCAATTCTGAATCTTCAAGAGCTGGTACCGTTTTTTCCAGCTCTGTTTTTCTCCAATTGCATGTAATGTATTTCTGCAGTTCTTCCAGTTCAATGTTTCCTCTAGAACTGCTGCTGGGGCAGTGGACTGGTCTTACTGTTTGCCTTCAGTTTATAAGCAATCTCTGGATTTGCTATTAAAAGTAGTTCTGCAGGATTAGCTAAACCTTTGAGCAGCTTTTTTAAGAATTTAAGGGTATCGTTTTAGTACTGTCAAAACTTCACAATTACCACAAGCACTAATACAGCAGATCTTCACTGTTTTTCAGAATGCTCACATAATATGCCTGTGCAGAGCCTGCCTGCATTTTACGTCTACATCTCCTATCCAGCCTCCTTCTTTGAGCTCCTTTAGCTGCTGATACCCTGCTGATTTAGGGAAGAGCTGCAGCTCTTAACTTGGAGAATTGGGACTGTGTATTTTCTGGGCCTGCTTTTAGAAAGGCACAATTTGGTTCTCAGGCTGCTGAAAATGTAAATGCCATGTGTGAATTCCTTAATTTCTGGGAGCTTCCTTCCACTGGCTGACCACATCACATGTAAGAACTGACAGGGAGTTATACAAATATGTGGTCTGTCCAGCTGGCAAAGAGGGAGGGGTAGATGTCCACGTTAGAAATATTTGTTCAGCTGCTACTGGAGTAAGGCCAGTCAAAGTTGCTGTTGTAAACAGCATGAAGTGTGCTGCAGTCCATTTATCTTGTTTGGTTATCTTTAGAAGATAAAGAACCCATTCTTTGGGACAGTTTTGGCTTTATTTGCTTGACTGCAATATACTATATTTGTCATCCTGTACTGACCTTGGCATTGTTTAGCTATGCCTGATGGGAGCAAATTGTGACACAGCTGGGGACCAAAGAGACACCAAGTAGCCCATCCAGGCTGTAGAGCTTCCTTAGTGGCTGTCTAAGCACAGACACAGCTGTTTTGCACAAACCCCCTGCAAATTTCAGTAGCATAATCTCAAGGATTATATCTGTGGACTGGATGGATAGTGTGAAACTCTCCTACAACCCCTGCAACACAGTGGGGCACTCGGAATACAAACAGCTCTTGGAGAGAAACACACAAAATAGCACTTGTAGTATATGCCCATCAAAGGAATGTAAAAAAAAAATTAAATGCTTCTCCGGGGAGAAATGTTTTGTGTAAGAGTGTCTCCTGAATCTCTTTTGAAAAGTTTTTTCCCCCTCTGGAATACCAAGAAACTTTGTATGTGTTGGGAAGCCTTTATTTACTTCATTTTAAGACAATGTTTCTCTTATATCTTTTATAAAGCTATTTTCGTCTTGCACACATCAAGGAGCTTTAACTATACTTTTAATATCCCAGGATAGCCTTGTCAGGGATTTTCAGTTGTCAAAAAAGTAGCCATGCTTTGGCTTTTTTGTTTTCTTCTCTTTCTTGCTCTGATTAGTGCTTGTTGCTGGCAGATACCAACAGCCACCATGTAAAATTCTCAGTAGCTACAAAAGAACAAAATGCATCTTATCACCTTTAATTCCTTTCCTTGAATATGTGTCATTAGGCTCATCTTGGCCAAAAGAGGGAAAAGAAACTGTTCTCCCACTGTTTGTTTCCTGTATTTTCTTTAATTTTTTGTGACTGTGTGGACACAAGGAGGAACAGACTTTGTGAATAGCGGAATCAGACCTGAGGAAGCCTAGTCTTTGGTTTCACACCACAGACAACCTGATTAGAAGAGATTTTCCTTTTCTTAAGGTGATTGCTTAGGTCTGTCCTCTCTCCACAAATAATGAATTCTTGTCCAGTTCTGCTTTGCTAACAGAGAGTAAATTTTCAGTAGGAAAATGATAACTTGGCTTATTTACTTGGATTTTTAGTACAGGTTATCAGTTGAAGTTTGGGGCTATGTAGGAATGTACAGTTTCATTTTATCTGCTTAGCCATGATAAAATCTAAATGTTGTCTTATCTAAATGGAACAGATCAAACAGAGCAAAAAGAAGAGACCAAGGCTGATAGCTGGATGTTCAGCAGAAACCTATAAATTCAGGCTGATTTTGTACTTCTTTTTCATGTTTCCTCTACTGTCTAATTGGCATTTCCCACTTGGTCACAAAGGACAGAGGTTAGATCAGTATCAGAGCATGGAAACAGGAGTGCTAGAAGATTATATGAGTAACCTCAGCACCTTCTGGCAAATCCTCTCAAATATCACAAAGGAATTGAAGCACAGGTCAGCATTGTCCTCAATCCTTGCCACATTCCTCCACATCCACAGAGCTCCACACCATGGAAGTGGTGCCTGTGTGTACAGGATGGATGCTGATTTCTGAGTCTATACATTTCCAGTGCGTCACATATTTGCTGAAGATAACTTTGTATGCATTGACTAACACCAAAGAAGAGGGATAAAGAGGGCAGCCCACTGGGGGCACCCTGCAGGGTTCTCAGTGGTTTTCATGGACTATCCTTGAGACCTAGTGCCAAACACAATGGCCAAGGCAACAGTAACTTTTATTTCTGTAGTTCTCTGAGTGTGTGCAGCATTTCTTGGGATCATACTTCAGCATTACTTGAGGTAATCTTGTGGAGATCTCCATACACTATTATCAATTCCAAGAACCTTCACATCGGGAGAGGGCAACAAGTAAATGTAGTACTGAATTAACAAAAATACATATTCAGAGAATGATTATTACCATTTTGGTATTCTAATTCTCTTTATTAAGAGACAGAATCAGTAACAAAAAATGGCAATTCTAAACCTTCTTGCTAATACTTTAGAATAGGAGGATATTAGTATGCTTTCCTGCTTCTTGTTAGATACGTTAAAAATGATTTAGTCATTATATATTGCTGCTTGTGAAAACTGTTACTGAGCAACAGTTTAAGGGATAAAATAGTGAGGAATATCTCGCTTCAGTAGTATTGACTGTCAATTCCTACAGTACCTTTTTATTCATCTAACTTTCCTTACATCTTCGAATGACTCTTAATAAAAAGGGAAAGGCCAGTTTCTCAAGACCATCCTGAGGAAGTGATACAAGGCATTATTAGATGTGCTTGAGGATGACTCAGTGATTCTTAAGTTGCATCATACTAAATAAATTATGCCAGAAGTTTGGCTACAATCACAAAACAACAGGATGGGGAAAGTAAGCCAGCTCTGGAGGCTGTAGTACAAGCATTAGTTTGAAGTGAGTAAGCCAAGTCTGATTGGGTTTCAAAAAGAAGCAAAGTAAGACTGATAAAAAGAGAGGCATGGGAGACTGGGATGATAAAAGCAAGAAGTGTAGCAGCCCAGCAGGAGTGTGTGACACAGGACATGCTGCAGAATAAGGATTACTGGTTTCATGGGATTACCTCTCTTCTAGTCGTTTAAATCGCTGCACCCTTCAGACCTTCAGTTTATTCCATGGACATTCCCATCTTTCCCTGGTCCCTTACTCTAAAGCATCACTTGATGCCCTGCAGTAAATTTCCTCTAGATCCTCCTGCTGCCTCTGAAGTCACCTGGAATAAGACAGTTGTGTACCAGCCTACTGACACTGACTGAAAGCTAATTATTACAGGTTGTTTGTGTCTCAGGCTCAGTGACTGCAGGGGATCACCATTTCTGGATTCTCAACATCTCAGCTACGTGCTGTTGAAATCTAAAAAACTAGGATCGTGAAGCAAAGCGTTTTTGGGGATTTCAGGAAAAAGAGCAGCCAATCAAGCAGAGACCAAGAGGAATTACCAAATTAGAGCTGTGCTAAATGAGTTACTCATGAACTTGTGAGAAATACATAGCACAAAGTTAACTGTGATTATTATGTGTTGAGGGTTCATTCTGTATAGCAGAAATATGTGGCACAAAGTACCTATAACCCCCTATGCCATGTGGATATAGCAGCTTTTCCTAAAAGATTTTTGCTAAAGCAGCAAATCAACTCAGCCTGTCTCTTCAACAGACCTCATGTGCCTAGCCTCCCACAAGTTACAGTTCTGTAAAGGAAACTCTGGGAACACCACCCTCTGCTTTGTCAGTGAACTGCCCTCCACAGAGACTGGGATGCTGGGCCACCCACTGTTCCTGCCTAGAGATTATTTTGCTTTTCAAAGATGGATTTTATTTGCAAGAAAATTTACATCATGATAGGTGAGCTAAGATAAAATGCAAGAGCTGCAACCTCAAGTCGCTGTGGCACCACAGATATTTTTCTTGCCCCTCTCATATTAAAAACAGCATGAGAATGTTTCTTTATGTGATACCTAAACTCTTGTGTAAAGGAGCAGATGGTTAAAGGGTAATACACTTTCTGTTTTTCTTAAAAACACCAAGATGTTTTAAATAGTCAGATACTATGTGGATGGCAATCAGACAGTGTGGAGAGATAAAGTCAGCCAGAGAGTGGGAAGTAACACTCCCACACTGAGCAGAGAAAATATGTCTTCCCTTCTTAGTCTTCCCTCTACAATTTTGCGTCGCCTGTCCCCTGGCACTTCTGATGAGGGGCTGCTCAACCTGACTTATTCCTTTCCTTATCTCTATCCCTATCCTTAACCTCACCTTAAGGGTGAGGCTGGCAGCAGCTGTGGTACAATGGGGTCAAAAGCAAAAGGCTCTGCACACTGGCACAGGGGCTGGAAAGAGGGTGGGACTTGTGCTGCTGGAAGAGGGGTGCCCAGCCATCTCAGACAGACGTGTCCAAATTCAGCCCAGCAGCCTGCATGGCACCCTTGCTGCTGATAAACCCAGGACTTCAGTCTAGGGCTCTGTCACACCAGTCCAGAAGGAGTAAGGGAGAAGGTAATGAAGCACACAGAGAAACTCAGAAGGCAGCTCTTGTCTGTCCTTCCACCTACGTGATGCTGAAGGCCAGGGAACAGTAATTACAAAGCCTCTTAGAGAACATAATTAACTCCAGCTGGAGCTTTTTAACTTTCTAAGACCTTTCCCTCCTCATTAAGGGCATTAAGCAGTCACTTTTTCTTAGACCTCAGAGAGAGCTACTTTCCTCACATTAAGACCATCTTTAAATGACCAAGAAATGTTCTTAGCTCCCCTTAATTCTAAGAAATAATTTACAAATCATGCACGAGAAAATCAGAGTCTCACCAGGGAGGAGTACAGCTGGGAGATGGGTGAAATCTGCTACCCATCACTTCCAGGTGTGCAAAAAGGCACACCTTTTCTGAGGTATGTTAAATGCAGAGCAGAGAGCTCACAGAATGCTTTAAAGAGGTTTTGGGAACTTTCTGTTAAAAGCTGATATTGTGAAAGGGAGAACTATTGTAGGAGAAAATATTGCTATTCTCTTTCTCTCAAGGAGACAGAAAAGGTAGGAAAATGCTTTTTCATCCTTTGTGACCAGCAGCTAATCAGCATGTTGAAACAATAGGGAGCATTAATAGCTTATATGTGCTTTGCCAAATGCAATGCTATTTTTGGTATGAGTCTAAGGGCATGATTCAGCAGTTTTTTTAGCCAGCAAATAGTTCAGACCTATCTTAAGAGTATTTTAAGACTCATGGTATCACATGTTTCTTAGTAATAGTTTTCCTTTCTTCCTTTATCTGTGATTATGTAGTAATTCCATTAATGCATCACTCATTAGTAAGTATGGGAAAACATTTAGTGAGAGAACTCAGTCAAATGGATACAGTGATTGCTAAAGGTGTTCCTGCTGAAGAGAATTATCTGCAGGGCTCTTTAACAAACTTTAATTCTTGTAAGACAGTTAATTTGAATTAAAGATAGCTGAAATCTATGAAATATAACAATGACAGGGTCAACTCTAAACCATATTAGTTAGTAAAACTAGCTGCATGCAGGTAGGAGGGTTAGCACTCTTCTCAAGGCTACTAATACCAACTTGTATGCATATTTAGGATTGGGATTCTGGTTGCAGTTATTAATTTGGCATTGTCAAGAAAAAGATAAAATGGTCAGAGATTAGCTGTAAGGCTGAAATTTGAACTGACAGTGTAAGTGGGATCATTAAGTATAATGAGAAAGGTAGGATTCAACTACCTTAAAATACAGGGTGTGTGTGAGAAGCTCTTGTTTAATCTGCAGTCGGGGTGCACCACTCATGTTCACTCTATATTAGGAGAAATGCAGCTTCATGAGCAGCAAGCAATATTCTTGCTGCCTTTGCCATAAATATACTGATTAGAACTAAAAAGGAAACAAAACTCACATGATAGAAACTTTTGCAGTTTAAATCCCCTTTCTTTATTCACACTGTACTCTGCACAGATTCCCTATTCCCACTGTCCTGCCATCTCAGTGGGTAACTGGCTCATAGAACATGAAGGACCTTCCCTGGGAAGAATCCTGATTTGGTGGTGTACTGTGGGAAGACACTTTGGTCTCCTTGCTACAGTAGCCTGCTTGTTCCATAACTCAGCTTTTGTGGTTCCTTCACAGTTTTCAGGTAGAACATAGAGTAAAGCACATCTGATGCCCCTTGGCATGTTCACCCCCATTCCTTGCATGGAGTGGAAAAGAAAGAGCCTGTGTGGGCAACTTCCAGTATCTGTGAAATCAAACATGTTCCTCTGGAAAAAAATTTCATGGTATTTCCTTTGCAGGGAGGGGCTGGGAATGAGAGGTGGAAAGAATCTGACCTGATAGCGCAGTGCTCACTGAGAAAGTGAAAAATAATCAGCACAGTTCTCAGTGAGGAAGAGATTCCTATTGTTCATGTGGGAGTCAGAGACCAAAATGCCTTTGCAGCTTCAGTCCACGATCTAGAACTAATGTGAAGTGTCCATTAGTCAGTGGAACTAGATATTGATTCAGTGACTGAGCTGGGGGAAAAGAGACTTTTGGGTTGGTGAAAAAAACATCCCAAACACATGGGTCTCACTCAGCGTCAAGCACTTGGATGTTCTTGGCAAAAACAACAAAAAATTAACAACAAAAGAACACACACTCCAAAATATATTTTGGGAAAGACAAAATACTGAGCCTTATGAAGTTCTCTCTAAACAGGAGTAACTCTGCAGAGTAGAACATTAAAATGTTAGGAAATGTTAGACCCCAAATAACTTACTTGATTGTTTTTCTTTACTACAATGAAGAGGAAAATCTGTGGATTTTGTTTGAAGCTATTCTGTGATTTAAACCAAATTCACACCAAAGCTTCCTTACTGCAATAGCTCCATCGCACTCTTTTGTATTTTAGAGGGATAAAAGGTTTATGAAAATAAAATGGAGAGAATGAGTGTTATGTCACATCAAGGCACCAGAATAGCAACAAACCAAGAAATTAACAAAATAAAACTCTTCCAAGAATAAAACTATTCTAAGAATACATAAGTTATCCTTTGGTAAAGGTAAGAAAATGGCTGTTGAAGGTTTGGGGGTTCCCGTGTTCCCTCAGCTGTTCATGAGCAAGATTAAAAACTTCATCAGTGAAATACAAATATAGGACATCTCATGTGGGGTCTTCTCTTGTGTATTTCTGACAAATCAGGGCTCTTTAGATTAAGAGATGAGTAAATCCACCCTATCAGGCAGTATGTGGTATGTGTGGGAAGTCTTTTTGAGAAGGTATGTTAAAAGAATTCTGCAGTAGCTGGGTACCAGAGTGAAAGCCGACCTCTGACTACAGGCTTAGCACAATATGAATTAGTTACTTACAATGAAAGCTTTTTTCTCCCCTGGATTCCCACAGAGTTAACAGTTCTGTAAGCAAGTAAAGCCAAATGAAAATATGAAAGCTGTACAGACCTCTGGCCTTGTCAGCCACTATGTAAGGCAAAGTTCAGCTCGCTGCTCTCTATTGCTGACATTCTTGGCAGGCAGGACAAAGCTTTCCTCCTACCACTGCTGGAGCCTTGCCACAGCTGTGCTGAACATCTCCCTGCTTTAGCTCTGAGAAGCTGATAGAGGACATACAACTGTGCTCTCAAAACTGCTGTGTTTGATCCTTGAGAAATTCTTTAAGCATTGAAATTTGGTTGGAAGCTTCAAACACTTCAAACAGGTCCTTCTGTTAGACAGAACACTGGTAAAGGTAATTATTTTACAGTATCTTGCAGTTGTTTCAGATTCATTTAGCAAAGGTGTTCATGAAATTCCTAGGTGGCGACAGTCTTTTTATCTCCTTGTAAGAAAGTCCTTTACCAACACACACTGTGCTTCTGGATGGAGATGTGCCTTGCTTTTACCTGCTTTAGCTTTATTCTTCTGTGTGAAACCTTCTGTTACTCAAACTGTACCTGCCAGTGGTTCTGGATGACTGGAAAATCAAACACCCTGTGGTGTAAGCACTGAAATCATTTGGATGTGATGTAAATGCATTAAACAGTGTTTAATGAGAATGGAGAAAAATCTGTACAGGATCTTCCAGCATTTCAAAGATAAAAAAAATATTGCCTTTACCACTCAATTTAGTTTTTGATTCTGCAAATGTTTATTATTAGAGTGAGAAGGATATAAACTTAAAGGTTGAACACCACAAATGTGATAAGTCTGTTGATTTGAGGCCTAAACCCTTATTTTTTCAAGTAAACTTTCATTTTAAACTATTGCATCAAGCACTTTGTACAGATTCCCTGCATGTACTATTACCTTTAGGAATGAGAAGGAACTGAAATCCTTGCTTGTCTTACTGGTAAAGTATTACCAGAATGACAATTACAGCTGATCACAGAGTAACAGTCCACTTCTTTGACTGCAGACTACAAGTTCTTCTCACAGGGTCAGGAAATGTATGTTTTCTATTGTCAGACAGGTTTATTACTACTAATACGTATTTTGAATTGTATTAAATATCACAAACCTG
>VZTT01023210.1:0-16141 GCA_013400855.1 Buphagus erythrorhynchus
TCCCAGTCCCCATCCCTGTCCCGCTCTCCTCCCCGCGGGTGACACAGTGGCCCTATTGTGTCGGCGCCCCAGTTACCGGCAGGATTTATCCGTTGGGGAATCACTGACCTAAAATGCCTCTGGCCAAGCCCTGAGGGCTGTGGGGAGCCCTGGAAACCCATGGGAGCTCGGAGCCCCCCACCTGCTGGTGCAACGAACACCCCCACCCTAAAGAAGGGCGATTAACCCCCCCCAAAAAAATACCCCAAACAGACGCTCATCTCGATTTAAATCTGTTTTAATTGAGGTCAGAAGCCCCCGTTGTGCAGGAGGGATTTCTGTCAAAGCGCAGGACTCAGGGAATCATCTCCCTCCGCTGCAAAGCGACTTTTCCATAGCCTTCCCACCCTGCCCTGGCTTTTTTTTTTTCCCTTTTGCCCCCGCCGTCCCGCCGTGGGGAGCCCCCTTAATCCCCGCTTAGCCTTATCCATCCCGTGCATCTGGCAGGTTTAAGCGCCCGGCAGCCTCCGGACGCGGATGTGCGATGGATTTATCCGCCTGGATTATGGCACTGGGTCTGTCGTTGGGTTGGGTTTGTTGTGGGTTCCTTCTTTGGAGAGGTGTTGTTTATGTTTTTTTTTTTTTTGGTTTTTTTTTTGTTGGTTTTTTTTGGGGGGGGTTTTGTGGTATTTTTTGTTTGGTTTTTTTTGTTTGTTTGTTTGTTTTGTTTTGGTTTTTTGGTTTTTTTCCCTGATCTGAATAAAAACGTGAGCTTGGTAACCTGAATCTGTGTCGCCCCTTTTTTTTGCCCATCCCACAGTCCCACGGCAGATGCCTGGGAAGGATTAACTTAATCCGCAGGGAGAGCTGCCAGCTCTCCCTCGAGCCTCGAACCTCCACCCAAAAGGGCTCTTTTTGGGCACGTTCACTCTGAGCACCCCCCAAACGGGGGCAGGACAAGTTCCAGGTGTCCACTGCCTCCTGCTGCCCATCCCATTGCACCTCAGCTCGCATTCCCCCTGCTCGATGCCTCCAGGAGGCTGCCCTGACCCATGGGGGGCTCCTGGCAGGGGAAGGCTGGGCTTTGTCCCCCACTGTCCCCCGCTGTCACCGTGCTGCTGTGAGCATTGCCAGGGCTCAGCCAGACCCGGCTCAGGACTGGCAGGCAGCACATCATGTCCCAACAGCATTAATATTTCCAAAGGAAGAGCAACATTTGTTGTTTCATGTTTTTCCTAGAATCCTGCAATGGTTTGGGCTTGAAGGGGACCTCAAAAAAAAGGGGACCTATCTAAAACCATGAGCAGAGACACCTTTCACTGTCCCAGGGTGCTCCAAGCCCTGGCTTTGGACACTTCCAGGGATCCAGGGGCAGCCACAGCTTCTCTGGGCACCCTGTGCCAGGGCATCCCCACCCTCATCATAAAAACCTCTTCCTTATCCAATTTAATTTTCCATGTTCATGCTGTAATGAAACGCTTCCTGGCGCCCCGCTTGTGTCGCAGCATGGAAAAAAAAAAATCCCTTCCCACCGGTCTGTGTCAGCAGCACCAAATCACCCCCAGCACCCAGGTGCGATGCCGAGCTGGCTGTGTCACACACACCCGACAAAGGGACACTTCCTTAAGGGACAAAAATCCCGCAGGGTACCACGCGGCCGAGCCCACCGGAATCAGGCACGGAGGGATGCGCACCGTGCATCCCCATCCTGGTGGCTGCAGGACGGGTCCCAGGACCCTGCAAAACACGCTGGCATCCCCCCCACGGTCCCCTGAGACGGCTGCTGGCCCCGGGCCACCCTTCCAGCAGCCGCAGTCGCCCCAGGCAGCTGCTCCGGTGGCCCCCGGCCCCGTTGCCGCAGTTGTCCCGGGCGTTTCACGGGGCTCAGCCGCCGCGCACACATCCCCTCCTTCCCGGGACACCCGATCCCCCCCTGGATCCCCGCAGATGCCGCAGGCACAGGGTGGTGTTAAAATTAGCCCCGGCTCCCTCCTGGTGCCTGCGGGCGAACCCCAGCGCAGCTTTTGGGGTCCGGCACTCCCCGTTCGGGGCATCCTCCCGGCTTTGCCCCTTCTGGTCCTTAAAAAGGATGAAATTCCTCCCCACCGGGATGCTCTCCGGCCCCGCGGGTGCCGCATGTGGTACGGGTGGGTGTTTTGGGGATGCTGCAGGCGTGGAGGCACCATGGGGTGTAGTTTTGGGGATGTCTCACCCCTCGGGACCGTGGGGAAGCATCCTCCCCTTATCCAGGAGGATATCCAGAAATGAAAATGTGATACAGGGCAGCTGGGGAGTCCTGGGCCACACATCAGCACGATCCTGGGGCAGGTCTGAGGGTGACCAAAACTCCCAGACCTGCAAGATCTGCCCCCACCCTCTGCCCACCCCAAAACCCTCAATAATTTCAGCCTGATATAGGACTTTTCACCACCTCTGCAAAACCAAGCTGGGAGAAACCCTTTGGGAAGGGTTCCAACGGGCTCAAAAACTGGCTCAAAAAACGATGAGTCAGTTCTCTTCAAATTTAGGGGACTATTTTTTGGCTGGCCTCTGTCGGGACAGGGGAACAGCCCCCAGTGAAGGGCTTTATCCAGCAGTTTTGAAGCCCATGGTTTGCTCCAGAGGGACATCTCACATCCCCCAGAAGCCTTTTTATGGAATCCCAGAATGGTTTGGGCTCAGGGTCTCAAGCCTCAGGTGGGGGAGGCACAAAGCCTGTGGGGGAGCAACACTAGAGAATCTCCAGGGAAAAGTGATGGTGAAAGAAACTTAAGGCAACGTGGATAGAGAAAGGGTGAAAAAGGAGGTGAAATCTCTACAGCAAATACCATTGTTCCATGCCTGGGAGCAACAGCAACCCAAACCCAAGTGGGGACTCAAAAACTGGAAGGGCTTTATTTGAGATTTTTTTACAATGACATTTAATCTTGAGTTATTTTGCTGCTTTATTTTCTGCCTCCCTCTGATTTTTTTTCTTCTGCTTCTTACCTTGTTTCTTTACTTAAAAAAGAGAGAGAGAGAGAGAGGCAAACTAGAGGGAATTATTTTGCATTTGATTAAAGTGCAATATTTCAGCATTTCAATTTTCCAGTTTTATGGAGATAAAATAAGAAAATGGGTGAAAATCTCAGCTCCAAAGAGCAGCCGTTTGGGAGGAGAGAAAGGGAGAGAAAGAAAACACTTTGCAATTATTTCACGATATCCCCTTTTAGATATGTGGCCCAGGAGGTGGTTTTTCCCTTTTCCCTGAAAGGAGGATTTTTGGGAGCTCACAGCAGTTCGAAGGAATCCAGAAACCCAGCACACATCCAGAGCCCTCCCCAGCTCATTTAATGAGGGAGCACAATTTATGGTGGCAAAGGGGACGAGTGTCATGAGTCCAGGACAGGGAACGGAGCTGGGGAAGGGGCTGGAGCCCCAGGAGAGGCTGAGGGAGCTGGGAAGGGGCTCAGCCTGGAGAAAAGGAGGCTCAGGGGGGACCTTGTGGCTCTGCACAACTCCCTGACAGGAGGGGACAGCCGGGGGGGATTTGGGATCTTATCCCAGGGAACAGGGACAGGAGGAGAGGGAACGGCCTCAGGCTGGGCCAGAGTAGGAGAGGGTGGATATTAGGGAAAAAGATCTTGACAAAAAGGGTGGTCAGGCATCAGAACAGGCTGTCCAGAGGGCACTGCTGGAACCCCCATCCCTGTAGGGATGGATTTAAAAGCCACGTGGATGTGACCCATGGGGACATGGGGCCAGTGATGGCCTTGGCTGTGCTGGGGGAATGGTTTCACTTGATGGTCTTAGAGGGCTTTTCCAACTAAAGAAATTCAATGAGTCTATGATGCCTCATTTGCATCTTAATATACTGCCAAAAATGAATTATTTTTCTTCGAGGAATTTCATTCTCCATTTGTATGGGTGTAGCAGATGACAGAACAAAGCTGGGGTTTCTCTGACCCGTGGTAGCTGCTGCAAAATGGGAGCTGGTGAAGATCCACTATACTGAGTCCAAAGTGGGATCCTGGGGCTGATTGAACTCTTCCTTTCAATCAGAGTTTCAAACTCACAATACTCATTACTGCCTCCATAAGTCGAGGGCAGGGATGGGCTTTAGGATGTGTCACATCACCCTGTTTCAAGCAGAATGACCCCAAATTCATCCTTTCTCCTCCATCCTGCCCTTATTTTTGGGGAGCAGAGGTTTTGAGGTGTTTTCCTTGGTTCTCCCTTGGTTCCCCCCGATGTTCTCCCCATCCCAGTATCCCACCAGCTCCCTGCAGCAGCAGCTTTGGGACGGAACCATGACCACTGCAGGAATTGTGGAGAAAGGAAAGCCCTCTCCTGGAAACATGCTTTGGTGCAAAATCACACAAATTCTGCCACTAATCAAGGACATTGTGCTATTTTATTTATGAAATCAGCTCCTTGGTTTGCAATAACCAAAAATAAGGCAAGGTCAGCAACCCCTGTCCACGTTCCCAGATCCTGGGCTTATTATCTGGAGAAACGACTCATCAGTGGGTAATTACCTCAAAATCACAGCTGGTTAATTCAATTTCAGTATCCCATCCAGACGATTTTATTTCTTTTCCTCTTCCCAGGGCCCTTTTCCCTGCCTCGGGATCGACCAAGGGGTCTGACCAAGGCAACAGAGTCCAGCAGCGGTAGGAAAAATTAAAAAAAAATAAAAAAAAATTAAAAATGGCTTTTTCACATCCAGAACCCCTTTTGTCTGTTTTTAAGGGTCCTTTCCCCGTTCTGGGGGATGCAGAGGAGGGTGAGACAGCCGCCCAGATCCTGTATCCTCTGGCTCTGGTGCCATCTAGTGCCTTCCCAGGGGCTGCTTCCAGCCAGGGCTTCCTGAGAGAAAATACCAGTGGCCAAACTGCAGTAAAAATCATTGTTATTGCCTCCTGTGCAAAAAGGTTGCTGCTGAGACCCCTCACCTCCACCCACTCACCCCTCCCCAGCCTTTCTGTGGGGTTGGGAGCAGGCTGAGCCAAGCCTGGATCTCCAGGAATTAAATGGATTTCTCCCTGGGGCACAGGGAAGGAGAGGATGCAGATGTAAAGCTAATTTTGGAGAATTTTGGATAACTTTCAGAGCATTTTAGAGATTTTCTGTATCCCTGGACAAGCTGGGAATGCTGGTCCAGGGCAAGACCTTGCACTGGCCATCGAAGGATGAGGGACCACTGCACCATCCCTCCAAAAACTTGGCATTAGTATGCAATCCTGCTGCTTACTGGCAAAATAAAGCATTAAAATAAGACATTTTTTGGCTGTCAGGGAGCTCAGCCCCTCATGGAAAGCTCACTCCCTGCATTTTGGGGATTGCCTTAAATGTTTCCCTAACTCCTTTTGACAGGCAGGTGGAGAAAGAAGAGATTGTCCAAGGAGTCAAGGATTCATCAGCTCCAAGTGGGAGCTGATGGAGTGGGTTTTTAATGGCCTGAGACTTTGTTTTCACAGCATCCCAACCACAGAAAATGCTTGGGAAGTGTGGAGGTATCCTAGGTGGGCACAGGGGCTCATTCTCCTTTTGCTATGGGGGAGTTGAACTAAACAGCATTTTCAACTTGCCAGGCCTTGTCTGAGAGGTGCTGTGACATTGTTTTTTGATTTATCCCCCTTTTTATTAGGATTTGTTCACTGTGGGTTTGTATTCTGGTCTTGGTGTGTTGACCTAGAGAAGAGAAGGCTCCAGGGAGAGCTCAGAGCCCCTGCCAGGGCCTGAAGGGGCTCCAGGAGAGCTGCACAGGGACTGGGGACAAGGCATGGAGGGACAGAACACAGGGAATGGCTTTAAATGGACAGAAGGCAGGGTTTGATGGGATCTGGGGGAGAAATTGTTCTCTCTGAGGGTGGGCAGGCCCTGGCACAGGGTGCCCAGAGCAGCTGTGGCTGCCCCTGGATCCCTGGCAGTGCCCAAGGATGGATGGGGTTGGAGGACCCTGGGACAGTGGAAGGTGTCCCTGCCCATGGCAGAGGGTGGAATGAGATGGTCTTTAAGTTCCCTTCTAACCCAAATAGTTCTGTGATTCTGTGATTGGCCTGACACTGGGGTTCACTGGAGTCCAGCAATTCCAAGTCTGAAGTAGACACAGAAGGGTCTGGAAGAAACAAAATGGGAAAGGTTTGGGTGTAGCTGACCACGACAGGGACAAAGCAAAGGCACTCCTCGGCTGCAGATGGCATTTCAGCAGAGGCACCAGCCAGGCTCCAGGAGCTCTGTTCAATCCACAGCACCTACAGCAATGGAAAATGAGTTTGACAGAGGACTCTTGTTTGTTTTCCCAGCTCTGATGTGGTTGCCCTGGATTCACCCGAAGCTGCCGATGCAGCGAGTAAGTGTAGAAAATTATCTGAAATTAAACTTCCAGACAGCTTTCCCCCTGCCCACTCCAGCTTTGCCCTGAGACTGTCTGAAAGAGGTTTCCTTCCCAGTGGCTGGCACTCAATTCTAATTTTAAGCTGAATTGCATATCCAGATGACTAACCAGATCCATGAGAAAACTTCCAAGGGGCATTTGTGAATCAGCAGTCCTCAGGACTCTCGGGATTGCATTTGCTTTTCAAAAACTCAAGATACAGACTGGGGGTAGGGGAGGGCATGGGTTGGATCCTTAGCTGCCCTTTAGCATCAGTAACAAGAAGATTTCACCTTATTTACACTGAAGTTGTCAGTAAATGCAGGGTTTGTCCATCCCAAGTTTGTATTTTGCAGGCATTCTGCTCCTTCCCTGTGCAGACAGAAGGGAAACTGCATCCCTGGCATGCTCTGGAGAGAAAGCCACAGCAGCTGACAATCAGAGATGACAGCCCCAGAAAGGAGAGGAAAAACTGGTAGTATTTCAGCCAGAAGGGAGGTGATGCCTTCAGCAAAGAACACCATTTACAGATCCTCCAAGGAACTGGGGAACTAATCCACTTAGCACAACCCTTTCATTCCAAGGCAGGCAAACCAAACTTTCAGCCACAAAATTAATCTGCATTGCAACTAACACACTGAGAAAAACACAATACGAAAAATTAAATCTGGTTTTGGGTAGTTTTGATCAGTTTTTATGCTGCCCCAGAATAACAATTCCCACAAAGTCAAGTGGCTCCTACATAAGGAAGTGCCAAGGGCCACAGGAGAAATTTTAAGCTTTCCATTCAGTGTACCCTGAAGCCTACAGACTCTGGGTATCTCTTGGTGATAAAGAAAAGATTCAGGAGATATTTTATCTGTCCTCTTCCTATATCTGCACTGAACTCCACAGCTCTGTTCTCCCTCAGCTGCTGATAAAACATAAAATAAAATCTGAGATTGGTGCCCTGCAATGACCTGCAACAACCTGCAACGACCACCAGGCCCAGAATTTGTATTTTCAGGCTCCACAAATGCCAAGGACTTGGTGAGGCTGAAAACCAACTCACTTTGCCGTTATTATCCATATTGATATTTAAAATAGATGGCCTTCCCGATTTGCACTGGGAGCTTTATCTTGTGATAAACACACGTAAAACACTGGAAATGTACTGAATTTTAATTCTTATTCCTATTCCCATTTCCATTTTGCCTGTGGTGGGGCTGGCAGGCAGCAGGACCCCAAGTTCAGCACAGTGCAGTTGTGCTTTACCACCCTCCCCTTTACCTGTGGCTCCAAACTCCCCGATACAATTCTGTGGTTCTCTGAACACAGCTCACCCTGGCACCACCCCCGTGGTTCAGAGAGGACATTCCCTGTAGCATCAGCCTCTGAGTCAGTCTCGCTGACCAGCAGATGTCTGGGAGGATGGGACAGGGGAATGCAGTTGGAGAAACAATGGTGGGAAGGTTGCTCAGACTCCTGAAGGACTCAGGTGTGTGGGGAGGTGGAGGCTGTGCTGAAACTGCATCCCTGGAAGGGATTCTGCAGGGCACAGTGAGCCCCAAAACAGGGAGGACCTGGAGCTGCTGGAGCCAGTCCAGAGGAGGGCACGGAGATGCTCCAGGGCTGGAGCCCCTCTGCTCTGGAGCCAGGCTGGCAGAGCTGGGGGTGCTCACCTGCACAAGAGAAGGCTCCAGGGAGAGCTCAGAGCCCCTGCCAGGGCCTGAAGGGGCTCCAGGAGAGCTGCACAGGGACTGGGGACAAGGCATGGAGGGACAGGACACAGGCAATGGCTTCCACTGCCAGAGGGCAGGCATGGATGGGATCTTGGGAATTGGGAATTCCTGGCTGTGAGGGTGGGCAGGCCCTGGCACAGGGTGCCCAGAGCAGCTGTGGCTGTCCCTGGATCCCTGGCAGTGTCCAAGGGCAGGCAGGACAGGGCTTGGAGCAGCCTGGGACAGTGGAAGGTGTCCCTGCCAAGGCAGGGGTGGAATGAGAAGACCTCTAAGGTCCCTTCCAACCCAAACCAAACTGTCCTGGCACTCTGTGATGGGCAGCAGCCACTTGTCACTGGTACCTGCACAGCCCCTGGCACTGACGCTACAGGGAGAAGTGTTGGTGCTGCCCTGGTCCAACATAAAAGGAAGGTTTTGCAGCCAGGAAATCACATTCTGGATGTGCAAAATTAAATGTGTTACAGCAAGAAACAGTGCTGCATTTCAGCAATCGTAACCCAGAATTCACGGATTTAATTTGGAGATGTGACAAACAGCAGCAAACATCCAAATTTGATGGAAGTGGAAGAAATAAAAACCCCAACAAATTGATATTGTTTAAATAATACACTCTATTTTATTTCATCTTAAA
The DNA here is from genome assembly GCA_013400855.1 of Buphagus erythrorhynchus. NCBI lineage: Eukaryota > Metazoa > Chordata > Aves > Passeriformes > Sturnidae > Buphagus > Buphagus erythrorhynchus. Next base: position 8,690 of record VZTT01023210.1, read on the forward strand.
ATAGTTTAACCTTTATGCTACAGACTTGTTTCAAAAAACAGAAGGTCTCATCTTGCACCAAAAATATATATATTTATATATATATATAACACTCTGTTTTATTATTATTTCTCTCCAAAGACCATTAAATACTAGATGGAAAATGAGAACTAAATAGTGAGTGTTGAGAGGAATCAAATTTTATTTTTAATTAGAGCCGCACGTTTCAAACATTTATAATCTGAGCAATGATTTGTCTTCACTATAGAAGATTCCAAGTTCATACTCCAGCAATTCAGGAAAACTGCTAAACCCTGAAGGGCTCGAGCCAATGCACACTGAGGTCGATGGGCAGCCCCACACCGACCCCAGTGGGTTCTGGACCAGGCCCCAAGTGCACTGGTTCTCAGCCATACAATGGCTAACTTTTATCTTTCCTGCTGAGAAGAGCAAAAACCACCCAGGCACATTTTTGCTCTTTTTAAAATACAGAAGTTTAAAAAAAAAAAAAAAAAAAAAAAAAAAGAAACAAAACCAAACAATTTCCTACATCCTATATCCAGTGATTGTGTTTTTCAGATCACTAGCCTTGAAATTTGTTAAGAGAAAATAACACAGTGTTTTAAATAAAAGAAAACCTGCATCAGACTACTATACATGAGCTGTTTAAACAAACACAGTGCACAATCGGAGGAAGTTTGGTTAGGAGGCAGTTGTCTTTATGTACACATGGAAGTCACATCATATACAAACTGGAAAACAAGGCGAGCTAGTTTGCATTTTTTTTTCATGGAAGGACTGCAAACGGGGTGCCTGCAGCTTTCTTCACAACCCATCTTCAGGAGACTCTGTGAAATGGGAAGCAGCAGCCACAGGAGTGGAGGTGGCTGCTCCAAAGTTACCTTTCCAGCAGGTGTGTGAGCCCACAGCTGATGGGAACAGGAGGAGAAAGGATGGGCAGAGCAGCACAGGGCCTTTCCCTGCCGTGGGGCCAACAGGGAAATGCTCCCCTCTCTCCCTCCTTCCCTTCCTCCCGCTCACAGAAAGGAATTGGTCACTAAAAAACACCACAGATATTTTTCTGGCCATGCAAGACACTTAGGTTCAATGTTCTAGAAAGCTGGAAATGGGAATATCAATCCTTACCTAGCTGTTCTGTAAAGTGCAGTATGAACTGTTCTGCTTATTGAAGAAACAGATGTTTGTTACTAACTACACCCCCCTGCTGGGCTGGTTTTCCTTTATGTGACAACACAGGTAACTCTATTTTAATTCTTTTTATTTTGCCCACAGATAAAATTATGGGAAGCCAAATAAATTTTGAAACCAGCCGACACGAAAGGAAAGCAGAACTTCCTATGCCCTGACCCCCCCTGCTCAGCCTTAAATAGTAAAAAATCTAATGGCAAAGCTGTACAAAATTCCTAACAGAAACACCTGGAATATGAAGGAATGTTTCAATTGCACAGTAGACATGTGAAGTGAATAATATCATCCTTTTAAAGGCTAATCTTTGGTTTTTGCCTTGGGAAAGGCTCAAAATGACAGATGAGGGGCAGGAATTTCCATATACACCACAGAAAATGCAGCCCACTGAAGTGAGTAGTTCCACTGATTTTGGTAAATATTCTGGTAGAAAGTGTTGCCTGAATCTCGGCATTTCCAAAACTAGCATGAGAGACATGACTGAAAGCCAGTGAAATGGTGCAGATTACTAATTTTAAAAAATAATAAAAAAAAAAAATTAAAACCCACAACCTTCGTTTCTGACTCTGATCCTGCAACATCTTTTAGGACAGAGTTTTAAGCACTTGAGTGACCCCACAAATTCCAGAAACAGATCCCAGATGAACACCTCTTTGCCAGGCTGGGGCTCTGGAATTTGCTTGGGATTTGTTTTTTTATTTTCTGAGATGGTGAATTACACAAACAAGCAGCAGTAGAGATGGGGACTATAAGTAAAACATTTCATTCCTCTCCTTCAACTACTCCAGACAAGACTTAGAGAAAGGTAGAAAAGTTCAGCTATAATTAAAAAGGAGAGGGATGCTGGGCCTTTTTATTAACTTTTTCTGTGCTTTTGTAATGTTCAGCTGTTCCTAAGTCACTACTATTACTATTTTAGCCATTCCAAGCTGTGGGAATTGACCAGTGAAACACAGCAGTCAAGTAGACAGAAGACTCAGCACTGAAGAGTATAAACTATAAATCCCATTGAAAATAAAAACGTTTTAATTAAAAGCTGTTCAGTGCATTTGTTACGGGCCGTTTGCATTAAAGACAATCCCTCCTGCTGGTAACATAACCAAATCAGCTCGGGTAAAAAATACTCCTGGCCCAAATTTTGGAAGTGTTGAATACCCCCCAGTTCTGCTGAAATCAGTGAGGACACAGCATTTCTCAAAATCATTGATGCTCACACAGCAACACACTAACTTCTACTAACAAACTCAAGATACTGATAAATTAAAAATGTCCTGGAAGTGGGGAGGGTGGGAGGACGTACACTCGCACGCGGTTATTTCATTAGATACACACGCACACGTTAGTAACTGCAGACGTGTTTTAAACTTGGTGCTGTTAATTCTGGGCAGGAATCCTCCTTGGAGAAGGCAAAACCATTGGAAGAGATACCGAAACCAGCCTACATTCCTGTGGACACGGAGAGACGCCGCGGGTTTGGGTTTTTGTGGTGCCGAGGACGGGGCCCCTGGAGGCGACGGTTTAACCACTCCACTTCTGTGCCAGGGAGGGTGGGATGGCAGGGAGGCAGAGCACAGTGACACGGCGTTACAGGAGGTATTTGCGCCTGGTGTCCTCGTCCAGAGTGAGGTCCACCACTTCTGGGGGCGAGGACCAGTTCTGCTGGGGAGCCACTGCTGTCCATGGCTGCGCGGGCTGGGCGCTCCCGAACGGCGAGCCGCGCTTCCAGGAGGACACGCTCTGGATCACGCCTCCCCTGGGATGCACACACCTGCAGAGAGGACAGGGACACACACACACAGAGTCAGGGACACTGCTCAGCTCAGCCACATCCCCACCTCCAGTGTTTTATCGCTATCTGGTTAGCACGTCCCTCTCCAGACTGGATTCTCCACTTGTGGCGTCTCAAACGCCCAGTGAACGAAGCTAAATTTAAATTTGGGGGATTTGGTGGGGATTAAATTATTCTAGAGGAATGCCAGCGGGTGTAATGTGATCTTCCTTAAAAAATATGTGCATGGATCCCAAGGATCTTGAGGAAGCCTGCTTCACAATGTGTAGTACCATGCACAGTTTCCTGATGGAGCTTTACTCATTGGACTTTTAAAAAAGAGAAAAATTTTAAGTGAGGGTGCCTATTGCTATATTGCAGTATTAAATCAAAGCCATATTAAAACAAGGAGGTAATGATACTTTCATTGCAATAATTGCAAAAGAGATTGTGCTAATTATGTTATTACAGCCGTTATGTCCGATTTTTTTTTGTTTTGGTCTTTTTAACTGAAAATTACAAACACGTCGGGAAATGCTCACTGACAACAGTTCAGCCCCACTTCAGCAAAACATTTAAGCTTTAAGTGACTACAGACAATGAGACTAAAAGGTGCATTTGAAGATAAGGCTCCAGTGCCCTGCTGAAGCACGATACATAGGTACCTCTTCACATAGCATTTTTACCTATTATATCCACAGGAGATACATGACAAATGAAGCACAAGTTAACAGCAATTAGAAAAAAATAAATGCAAAATGAAAGGTAGAATAATTTTGTGTATGATGAAGTGATGACAGGAATTTACTGGAGGCTTTTGGATGATCACTCAATTTCCAGCTGTAAATCCTGCACAGGCGCTAATAAAACTTGATACCTAGTGCTCCAAAAATTGCTGTGCTCTTGTAAGCACTTGTGGTGGCTGTAGCTGCATGGATAAACACAAACTGTTCGGGCTGCTGGGGTAACTTTTCCCCATTTCTTTGTGAAGGCACATGTATTTCAGGAACTGAAATTTCCTGCACTGTTCAAATATCCCTGACATTTACATTTTATTTATTCCAATTCAAGTCTGTGCTATTTATTTTCTCCAAAACTACTTAGGTTATGCTCAGCTCTCTTAGTTCTGGTTGGAGTTTCATGAAATAAAATGAAAAATCTCATTCTCTGAGCTATAACTTCTCTGAATATAAATGTCTCATTGCCTTCTCAGATACGCTGCTTAGGTTTAGATGTTATGTTCAGAATGGTTCTTTTACTACTTCTTTAGTCATAAAAACACATAGTTAAACTATATATCCACAAAGAATTAGCAATAAGACCCCGGAACTCTAACAAATGTACGGGATTTCTTTCTTTTAAAGCCTTCTTTTTAAGGAGAAATATTTTTAAGCATAACTGGCAAGAAAAGCTTGTAGGCGAAGCAATTTAAATATGATGTTTGGTCTCAGGGACTGTGGTGCACCATTCTCAGTGTTTAGGCAAAGCTAAGACTAACTTTTCTTCCTGAAGATGATGAAAACCAAGCCATAAAGTATCTCATAGAAAAGATACCTTGGAAAATTAAGTGTTGATCCTCAAACTAGTCACAGAAGCAGCAAGCAGCAAAACGTTCAGTGAAACATGAGCTCAGGGAACATGCTTCTAATCTGAAGCTAAGGGAAGATGCTAAGTAAAGGCAATAAAAGAAAATAAAAAACCCCCTAGGAAAAACTAGATGGAAACTGGTTTATATGCATGCACAATTAAAAAAAAATTCTATCAGTGAAAAATTAAACAAGCTGAAAAATATGACTTGGTGTCCTAAGTAGATGCCAAGGAATATCCCAGTGCCAAGAAACAGCACTAATTCACTAAGAATCTAAATAACTACAAATGATGGACAAACTCCAGGGTGTCACAACTCACACCAGCTCAATGATGACATGGAATAGGGAGCATGATAAAAACCAGGATCCAAAAACCACACTAACTAAGCATGCAGAAAATACTGATCAAAATCCTAACCCTTGTCCAAATGCCAACCCTGCCAGAAGCCCATCAACACTTCATAACTGCAAGCCTAGACCTGCAAGAGAAATAAAGCTCTAAATAAGATTCAAACAACTGAAATGTGTGAGTGAGTATTCAAGGGAGGCAGTAAACATTGGTCTGTGGGAGGAACAGAGGAACAAGGAACAAAGGAAAGCACAGATTTGCTGAAATTATTTGAGTCCGTATCTACTAAAACTCAATTTAAACAGCAAATCTGCATTTAGCTCAGGCTTCCATTCCCATAGAGGGTGAGTATTCTCAAGGCAGCAGCATGGAAAGCTTGCAAAGAGGAGACAGAAGCACAAGGGTCCTGTGTGCAGTCAGTGCTGGAGAGTGAATCCACACCCCTTACCATCAGCACAAAGACCCTCCAAGCCCTGGGCTCTGCTGCATGAACAGCCAGGAGAGCTGCTTCCTAAGGAATTACCATCTTCCAAAAGAGTTGGTCATGCAAGGGCTTTCTCACTGCTCCAAAAGCTAAGACTAAATGCCCTTTCTGGACCTGAAAATTTCCCTTTTTTCACATCCAACAGCACTGGGCTGTGCCCACATTATCCATGAAGTTTCCTGCCTGGGAAGTGGGGTGCTGCACACCTTCCTTCTCCTTTCCTCAAGAAAGATGCAGTGTAGGTACAAGGAATTCTGTTCTGTGTTCCTCACACCCCTTTTCTGCCTCCAAGCACCCACTAGGCAGCAGAAAATTTTGGAAGGAGCTTGTCTATGTACTGTTTTAACTCAGTTATATTCCACTAAATTCACACTCCACACTATTAGAAAATGTCGATTTTGTTCAACTGCTTCATAATATTTTAAGACAAGGAAAAAACACAGACTAAAGATGAAGAGTAACATCAAAAAATGCCTACCCAGAAGAACAGCTGCACAGGTTTCTGACTGAGAGAGAAACTTCTGGCACCTTTACCCTCTTCTACTTTGACCTCTCTTCAATCTTTAAATAAACCTAAGATTCAAAATTATCTGGTTTTTAACCTAAAGGAGCTATCTTATGACATTAGCCATTGAAAAAATGATAGTATTTTTACTCCTACTGTTTAATAAATAAACTGGAAGCTGATAAAAAAAAACTTAATATTTTGAAAGGAAACAAGAATCCACATAAAGGTTTTCACTTAGTTATTTGCATACTCACGTATTCCTTTAAAATCTGAATTTCTGATGTATGTACATGTAGTATCTCAATATTTGGTATTTTTATACTACACATCTTTAGACAGTTAATGTTTGATATAGAATTACAACTTTAATCTGAATAACTATCAAGCTGGTCAGTTTCTAAAGAAAAACACATTCTGACATCAACATGACCAGCAAAACAGAAAAAAAAAAAAAAGTGCAACATTTGCTGCCTTTTGGGCGTCACTCATGGATGGGTAACTACAGAAGTGAAGGACAGCAATTCTTTCTTTATTGATTTTGGTAATGCAAACATTCCCATAGAATGAAAGCAGTATTAGAGCAAGAAAAAAATAATTCATACCTGGCATGCTCCTGAACTCCAACAATCTCTACTTCACTGTCAGAAGAGGCAATGTTAATTTCTTCACTGGCTTGGGCATTGCCACAAGAGGTTTTGTCACCTGCAAGGAAGCCTGGATCCAAACGACCTACAGATGGGGAAAATGGAAATATAGGCAGTGTTTAACAGCTTATATGACTCAGAAATCAGCTGGAAAAGGAGTTTCCCAACCGAACAAAAAACCAAAACAACACTGAGATTAGAAAATCTCGTTAGACCAAGCTTTTCAACTCACAGTTTATATCCAGTACGTGAAAACCACTGCATTTAGCCAGTGTCAGTAGCTCTGGTGATGGTGCTGCCACACAAATGTGAACAAAGCCTGATTGTTGCACCAAGAACAACTAGAATTTTCAGCTGAAATGTTATGACAGTGCTAAGAGTCAGACTGTCCCTAAACCTCTTTAACATTAAGAAAGAAAACAATCTAAGCAAACAGAATGATACTTGATAAAAACAGCCTATAGTCTGGACAGAAACATCCCACACATCAAGGAAAATTAATTTAATTTCTCTAAATAAAAAACTAGGGGAAGATGGTCAGCAAAAAAACAGCAAACCCATCAGTTTCTGGCAGTGATGCTTCACACATCTGCTCTAACATTAATACACTTGAAAAAGTGTTTTTCTTAAGTCCCACACGCAGCAGTGCTCTTTTTTTATTACAGTTCCTCAGTGACATCCAGTTTGTCAGTCAGTCAAACCACAAGCCCTCTCTAAATACTAACAGCAAGTTAGGCATGTTTTTTTGTCTTTTCTGCCAAGTGCTGCTAAGAAGGTTCTTCACCCCAATTAGTGAATCTGTGTTGAGTCATAGAGGATAATACTTGGATGGGAAACACAAAGCAACCGAAATTATTATTTCTCTCACAGAAAACAGATTTCTTGAAAACTCAATTAATTAAAAGATATAACTTCTACTCTTTCC
>VZTT01023210.1:16174-28992 GCA_013400855.1 Buphagus erythrorhynchus
CACCCCAGGAAAAAGAGAAGATGATTAATTCCACTGTCTCTCTTTATCATTAGCCTGAGGGATGCTGGGCAGCCGTGAAGTAGCTGATACTACCTACTTCTGAAAAACCACTTGCTCAGCTGTGCTACACAGGGGAAGAGTCATTTGTTGAGCAGGAAATTTGAGAGTAGGTGAATATTTTATGTGTATCTAGTTTGAGTGGACATCTCCTCAAAGATGAGAGGAGGAGGAGAAGCAATAATGATCCACAGGATTTCAAAGGTGTGTGAACGCAGAACTGATTATACCCCCAGGGAGATTAAAAGGAACCAGAGAGAAGAAAAAAACTTGAAACAAATGTCAGGGAAACTTTCTGATGACTGCTTTAAGTACGTGGGAAAGATGCATGCAAATAGAATCACAGAATGGTTTGAGCTGAAAGGGACCTTAAAGCCCATCCAGTGCCACCTCCTGCCATGGCAGGGACACCTTCCACTATCCCAGGCTGCTCCAAGCCCCATCCAGCCTGGCCTTGAATATTCCCAGGGATGGAAAAGCCACAGCTGCTCTGGGCACCCTGTGCCAGGGCCTGCCCACCCTCACAGCCAGGAATTCCCAATTCCCAAGATCCCATCCATGCCTGCCCTCTGGCAGTGGAAGCCATTGCCTGTGTCCTGTCCCTCCATGCCTTGTCCCCAGTCCCTCTCCAGCTCTTGTGTAGGAGCAGAGACCATGCTGTATGTTCAATTTTTGGAAAGCCAAGACCCTTGGTGATTGGATTAGGGTTAGCAAGGGAAGGAAACACATGTGCTGCCAGATATCTGAAGGAGCAGTTTCCATCTCAAAAGACAAAAAAAATACTGATCAGGTGAACTTAAAACAAATTAATAGCCCAGACAGTCTCTTCCTAGCATTGCAGTTCAGCTGAACATTTCTTGGCAAACATCAGTGACTGCCAGAAAGCCCAAAAGTGGGTCATGGGTATTTCTTTCATGGAAGTGGCTGGGCAGACTGAAATTACTTTCATGAAATGAAAGTGCTCAGAGACTTTGATTTGTTTGCTGGAGGCCTCACATTGCCAGAGGGCAGGGTTGGATTGGACACTGGGGAGAAATTCTTCCCCATGAGGGTGGGGAGGCCCTGGCCCAGGTTCCCCAGAGAAGCTGTGGCTGTCCCTGGATCCCTGGAAGTGTCCAAGGCCAGGCTGGATGGGGCTTGGAGCAACCTGGGACAGTGGAAGGTGTCCCTGGTCATGGCAGGGGGTGAAATGGGATGGCCTTAGTATCTTGTTTCAATGCCTAACCACCCTTCATTTTCTTGACAGGGTAATGTCTGGCAAAGGAGCAAAGCAGACCAGCTCCTACATAGCCCCAAAGATATCCCTAGAGGTACAAATCTGAGTCCCAAAAGAGCTTCCACGTATTTCCATAGCTTTAAGTTCAGACAACAAAAAGATAATTAGCAGTAGCGAAACCATGATTAGCAGAGTAAAAACTGCAAGAGTAGCTGAGTATTAATCAGGATCATAACACAGACAGACAGAGCCTCTGGCCATACAAATTTCATGCCTAATAACATGCCCACGCTGTTAATTTCTTTGCACAAACATTAGGATGACACCCAAAGTGATGTTTTGTTTGTGCTACACCACCAGGGCTTGCAAAACAGCCCCAAATATTTGCCCACGCACAAAGATGTGAGAGTGTAATAAGATTTTTCACATTGATAGAGCTGCTTATGTTGTTTTTTTTCCCATGGGAACACATTCTTTAAGGTCTGCTAAACTAGATATTGGCTGAAGATTACACTTGTGAACCAGATACAAGATTTGAAAATTCTGCTTTCCCAGTGTGCAACCCTAGGACTGGTAGGAAAAGGCCAGCACTGGAAAAGGTGCAGTCAGATGTGTAGAGGGTACAGGATAAGGTGCATGCATGATCAAAAAGAGATTCATCCTTTCAGCTACTGACATGGCCACAGCAACAGAGCCAAACCCATATGAACATTCCCAGGGATGAAGAAGTCTCTTGATGCTCCCAGGTTTTTTTTGCCTGCAAATCCCCTTGGATACACGTGGAGGAAGGAAAAAAAATTTCTACCTGCACTGCAGCATTTTAAGAGAAAAGTGGAAGAAAGCTTGGTAAGAAACATTATTTCTATTTCCTTACATTCATTTGGTGTACTGATCCATTAGTGCTATGTAATACAGGTGATTTCAGCTGCTCTTAATTGTTTAATAAATCCCTTAATAAAGGACTGGGATTGCTAGGGGTCAAACAGCTATCAGTCAGCTGCTGTCCTGCAAAAAATACCAGTGAGCTTGGAAAACAAAGGCAAGCTTCAAAAAGGCTGGGACAACATCCAGGCACAGACCACAGTGAAAATAAGGCACAGAGATTCTAATGCTCAAATTGTGACTTGCAGACTCCTTAGAAATGGAACATCTCTTTACAAAGCACCAGCTAATTGCATTTCTTTAAGCCTTATAGACAGTGAAAAGCAGCTCACAGCCACCACAACACTCCCCATGTGGGTGCTCTGTGGCAGAAGACCTTTGGGAAACATCATAATCTCTGCTAACATCCAAAACACTGTCTAGTTTTCTAAGGGGTATTAGAAATGCAGCTGGAATATGGGAAGAATTAATGCTTGTATTTTAGAGATAATAAGAGACAAATAAAAAAAAATAAAAAAAAGACATACACAGGCAATCCCAATACTGAAAATGAGATTAGATGACTAGCTGGTGGCATGGGTTGTCATAATCAATCATCCAGTAACAAGATTAGGTCACTTTCATTTAAAAAAACCCACTACCAAAACTCCAGACCTATAAGTTCCCTATAGTAATTAGAAGGAAAGGAAGAAGAAAAGTAGTTAAGAAAATTAGTGTAAAAAATATATTGCAGGAATATTTGTCAATTTTTTTCACTTGTATTTTGGAGTAAACGTCAGACCTTTTTAATAAGCACCTGTCCTGTCCTCTCACAAAATCCACACAGGGAGCTTTTACAGCTGCATAAACTATAAAAATACTGAAAACAAGAAAGGGAGAGACACCAGCTGCTGGCACAAATGTCAGAGAACTTAAACAAACCTGTATCAGCACTCATTTCATTCAGCAGCCCTCTGGTCCTCCAGGCAGATCCTGAGTCTTGATTTCCTAAAGAATTATTGTGCTCTTGAACTACTGCAGCCGCCAACAGATTGTCCACATTTACCACCTCTGGGTCTGAGTTTGTGTCTGATAAATCATAGTGAGCCACAACAGGGGGTCCATCTGCAGGGGAGAAAAGCAGCACGGGTTAGAAATCAGCACAGACTGAAAGACACCTCAAAAAGTACAAATAATTTGTTTAAGGATTAATGCAACATCCTACAAGAAGCTCTTAAAGTTACACAGTGGCAAACTGTATGAATTATTAAACTTCAGTTAATGAACACAGGCTGAGATCACAGAGACATTTTGACCTTTGCATACACAGAAAACACAAGTGTCAGAAACACACCTTTATCAGAGTACCAGTTATTTGTGTACTGTCTTTTACATTAACACATAAACATATCCATATCTGACAATGTTACATTTACAATCTTTAAAGGATAAAACCTCCAGTTTAAAATAAAAAAAAATAATAAATTACAGGACATTAAATTGGGCAGACAAGATATTTATCTAGAGAATTTTACAGAAGTCAAGTGACAGCTTGCATTATTATAGGGTTGATGGAATAAAAGTAGCTTTTTCATAAAATTGATTCAGTGACAATGAATTTAACATTAGGCAACTTTCCTTTCATAACATTCACCTGTTAAGGGCAAGGGGATTTTTCAAAATTGAAATGGCTTTTGGTGGTGTTTGTTGTTTTTTTTTTTTTAAGATCAAGAATAACAAGAAACAAATAAAGTGGTAAATATGCTTTTCATTCAACATGATTGTCATATGAATTTTTGGCCACCAAAATGAAGGAGGAAAGAGGGAGATAAAATTGCTTACGTGATTCTGAAATCTGTCCTTAAGGAATAACAAAAAACTGTTTTTGATCTGCTTTGTTAGGATCAACTAAATTCTTTGTGATGAACGAAAATCACTTACAATTGGAAAGCATGCAAGAAACAGAAGAGGCTCAGAAAAAAAAACAGGCAAATTCAAGACAAAGATTGATGTGGAAGCAGGGAGAATGGATAAATAATGCAATTCTGAGAGGATGTGAGTGTTTTAGCTCAAATGCCTTGCCACATCTGCAGCTCACTGACTCAGAGTGGATGAGAAGTGGTTGGAGCTCCCCCTCCCCAAACGAGAGGATCAAAACTTTCTTTGGACCAAGGCTTCATCCACACAAATGAGGATGAGACAGAAACACAGGCTGGGCTGAAGCTCAGCATCTTTGCAATTCTTTAACTCCAAGGAGGTTCTTGGAGTTCTGCAGCTAAGCATCAGCAGGACCTTTTGTTATGGGTGTGATACATGGAGGGTACAACTTGTAGGGGATAATATAAAATAATGATAAACTAAGAATGTGTTCAGGAAGACAGGACTTTCAGAGTTACAACAGGACTAATGAATTCTTTTAAAGTGATAAAGAATAGAATGAAAAGCCTTAGGAAAAACTGGTTTCAGAGTTTTAAGTGGCTGTTGAAGACAGAACATTATGAACTAGAAGTTTCAAATTTACTTCTCCGAAAAACTGTTTTTCTGATGTTTTTAGAGTGGATTTTGGTTTAAGGGGCTTTTTTGGAGGGGGTGTTTTTTAGTAACTTGGTGCCTGAAATAAAATTCAACTGACTATTTTCAGAAACCTCTACTTTGGAATTAGCAACAGAGTTCATCATAGAGTGACATTTTGCTTAAGTCATATTAAAGATCAGTTTTGCAACAAGGTATGAAGAAATTCGCAAAATATTTCGGATCAGACCTGCCTCCAAAACAACAATTCCATGAAACAATGTTACATTACAAACTTAAAACAGACCCAACAAAAATAAATGAGTAGTTAAATGCTAATGTATTAAGGACCAAACTGTTCGCAACATGAAACACTGATGATTATGACTGGAACAGAATTCCTGATAATTAACTGGAAGGCAATCTTTGTCTTTTTAAAAGGCAATTACAAAATAATGGAATATCAAGTTCAGAATTAAGCTGGCTGATGTTCAGTTAATGATTTGTGACAGCTGGTGATTAAATTACATGCAGAAGTTAGGGCTGGACTGAATCATGGGAGGCATGTTTTCTTTCAGTCTTATCATCAGAGTTCAGCGTGAACATATATAATGTGAGCTGTAAAAATAAACAGTCGAGTGCAGAAGATACGAGGGTCAAGTACAATATTGACTATTTGACCATTTTTTTCAACAGGTTATCTAAGATTTCAGGAGCTCTGGACTGTTCCTTCAGGTCTTTGTTTCTCTCGCTTCTGACTCAGACCTCCAAAAGCAGAAGCGAAATTTGATTTTTAGATAGACGTGTCTACACGAGTAAAACTGTAATTGGACAAAAGGCACCAATAGTCTCAAGTCAAAATTGTACCACTCCTACATGTATAATCATGCAAAAATGTATAATAAATGTATATACATGCAGAGTGATATTCTCATCACCTACCCATAGAAATAACTTGTGTGAAAGTCTTCATCAGTAGGAAATACAAGCATAAACTTGTTATCTGTAGCTCCACTCTTGTATCTTCCACACTTCCAAAGAGCACACCTTATAACTTAGCTTAAATTCAGTATACATCAAACAGACAAAAATATTTTCAATATAATTTACACACTGCAATTACATTTGTCAGGGTAATAGCCACCAATTTAACAATCTGGAAAAAAGAACCCCAAACAAGCTGCCTATTTACAAAGCAATCACAGCAGAGATCTATTTCTGCATTTCTCAGCCTTGCCTTTCAGAATCAGTTCTGGAAATTTGGAAAGGCCCCCAACACCAGGTTTATCCACATCTATCACCAGTAAATGGCTAACAAAGCCCAGCTAATGGCCACCAAATGCAACAAATCCTCAGATTTCCCACATTTATAAAAAAAGAAATAAGAATAAATGCTTATGTGTGTTAAAAAAAAAAAGTCAACAAAAATCACACAAAACCAAGCAATAAAGAAGTTGCAGGTAACAACTAGATGAAAGTTGCAGTGAAGGCATATTAAAAAAAACTTAAAAGAATCCTCTGTTCCCAAAAGCCTGTTTCCTTTTCAGTGCTGCACGGATGGGACAGGAGTGGTTAAATCTGGAAATAAATAGTACTTCCCTAGCCAAGTATGTGATCATCCAGTGATGTGATGCAAAGTGAATGTATGGTACCACGAAATAATGACAACTGGCTTCAGCTAGGAAATAAAGTGAAAAAATGCTTTCAGGTTGAAAAGGTAAAAAAGATTAACTACAACAATAGGTATAATTCATCATCTTTTCTTTATAATAGAGACACTACACATAATTACTGACTCTAACACGATTTCAACAGATTAAAAAACAGACATGAAGACAAACCATGCAAGAACCAAGACTTAATGTAGAACAGTTAGGAGGTTCCCTGGTCAGTAATTTAAACTATCTACTTTAGAAAAATTACATCTTTTGAGGACCCAAGGTAGCTGGAAGAAGTACATTTCCCTGGTGACAAGCATTAACTCATTTCTAAAGCAATAAATGCTTGAAAAAGGCAAGGCTGAAAGTTAATAAGTACCAGCAGCAAAATTCAGCTGTTGACATTTAATGCTATGAGGTGGGGGGGGGAAGCCTGCTTTTTTTCTTCCCCAAAGAATTCAGAGGCAGAGGTCATCACGGGGACAGCATTTCCAAGTGTCCAATTCTCCCTTAATTTACACAGTTCATCAAAACTAATTCCACTCCGAACAACTGAAGCAGAAGTCACATGCACAAATCCAGGTCTAGACATACCAATTCTCATTTTAAACTTGCAACACAGAAAATTGAATCACTTCTCATCTGCTACCTGCTCTCTTGCTCTTTTTAGAGCTACATCTCAACACTCAGCAGCCTAACCCATGCTGTAAGATCCACACTCCTATTATCCCTTACTTCATTATAATGGCAGCACAAGCAAAAAGGGGAACTCAAGTGTAAAATTTCAGCTGTAGGTTAAGAGAAGCCATTCCACAAGAAGCACTGTCCCTCTGCACTGCACGGGCTGTTTATCATTGCAAAGAAAACACAAGATATTAGATGGCAGAACCTGAGTGGGGAACTAAGTCCTTGGAATTGTGGGGATAGGCTGAGAGCTGCGGGTGTTTGGACTCAAGGGAGAGCTCAGAGCCCCTGCCAAGTCCCAAAGGAGAGCTGGAAAGGGACTGGGGACAAGGCATGGAGGGACAGGACACAGGCAATGGCTGCCACTGCCACAGGGCAGGCATGGATGGGATCTTGGGAAGTGGGAATTCCTGTCTGTGAGGGTGGGCAGGCCCTGGCACAGGGTGCCCAGAGCAGCTGTGGCTGTCCCTGGATCCCTGGCAGTGTCCAAGGCCAGGCTGGACAGGGCTTGGACCAACCTGGGATAATGGAAGGTGTCCCTGCCATGGCAGAGGGTGGAATGGGATGAGCCTTAAGGTCTCTTTCCACCCAAATCATTCTATGATTACATGTCATTACTTCTCTTCATCTTTCTTACATTTAGGCAGGCTGAACAGAGCTCATCACCTGAACTCCTTCCCACAGCAGCCAGAGAGAGGAAGTCCAGAGTCAGATAACCTCAGCCTGGAAATTGCAGCTTGGAGCATCAAGAGCACCATCTCCCCTCCTTGCCCAGCAATCAGAAAAAGCTTAGACACCACCTTAGCCCAGGCACTTGAATTTTACAGTGCTAGAGTTCCACATGATGAATTCCAGCCTCAGGGATGGGATTTAAAATTTGCTACGTTTCCTCTACAAGTAGAGAGAAAAAGGCTGAAATCTCCAGAGGACTATCTCGATTAAAATAAATCCAAAATTAAAAGCCTAATTTTGGTGGTCTGAATTGCCTTCTGGAGCCATCAGTGTCTCTGCAAGGAAGAGACACTGAGCCATACTGAGGTGTGAATATCACCCCAAGTTTTAAGACACACAGAACAGTATAGTAATAATAGCAACAATAATTACAGCGCTTTGTTCTTACTAAAAGCTCTCCATTAGTGGATCCTGGACAGCTCTGAGGTGGTTATTAACATCTTTTGTCCACGGGGGAAACTGAGGCAGGCAGCAGCCTGCAGCTTGCTCAAGGCTAAGGAGCAGAGGAGCTCAGCCTGGCTGAAAACAACATTCCCCTCCAATTACTGGGCTATTTTTAACTGGTGAATGTTTGAGGAGTTTAGAAGCAGTGCTTAGGAATGCTTTTGGGAAAGGTGCAATAGCTAAAAAGGCTACACACAGAGCCCCAGGAGACACAGCCTCTGCCAATCTCACCTCCACTGCTTGGCTGTGAACGTGGGCACTGATGGTCTCAGCCTCACTACTGTAATTGAATTTAATTCTATGGAACAACTGAGAATACTGAGACATTTTAGAATAATGAAAGACCTAAGAACACCCTCATTTACACTTGATGCTTAAATTTAAGAGATAATTCGCATTTACTTCCAGATTACACAAAATATAGAATGGACTTTATTACCTATATGAATTTTAAGGTCAGATGATCATAATCCAAATAATCATATTTCGTGTGCCAAAACCTAAAAGACTTATCCTAAGTGATTTGCCAAAATAATTTTACAGTGGACACATCAGTTACTGATCCAAACAGAGAGTACTGACACACAAAACCACAGGGTGAAGTAACAGCCTTTTCATTTCAGATAAGCAATACAAACCTGGCATTAATTAAAACATGACCCAGACCTGCCATTTCAAAAGTATGTGCAGCTCAAATGGCACGAACTACCTGAACCCTCAAGCAATTCCCAGAGGGGAGAGGGAGCTCAAGATTTGTGTTTTTTTGTCCTGTTTAGCAACATGAAACACTTCATTGCTATTTAGATTTATTTATTTATTCCAGGTTACAGTAGTTGCATTTCAAAATTTACAAGGTTAAGCAAATAATACATTGTAAATACAATAAAAAACAGTAGCAGTGTAACAACATTCTCTCTAAAATCATAAAGTGAACTTTACCAGTGAATCCACTTTCCTGACATTTTCATTCATTTCACACAGTAAAGCTTTTGTTTGGTGGTTTTATTAACCATAATAATAAAATAAAACCAAAACAACATGATCAAATTATTACCTGCTCTCAGACTTGATACTTTTTAATATATCACATGAAAAGAAATCTCAAAAATTCAAGTCTTGCTGAACAACATTCATACTCTCAGGCTTTTTGATGGCTAGATGGAAAATATCTTGGATTTAATTTACCAAATTATGAATGAAGATAATAAAGCATTTTTCATTGTGCGTTAAGCAAAGGCACATGGAATATGGCTGTGGATTGAGAATACTGGGAAGTGGCATCCACTTTGTCCCTCATGACAGGAGTTATTTTCTGTGATGCTGCCTAACAATGGAATAATTTATGGAAGCAGGTACATCAACCAGATCTCTTCCCCAGTTTTACCTGGAGAAGTGTCTCAGGAGGGCTTTGGAAGCTGTCACACCCTTACACAGCCATGGCAGTTAAAAAGAGTGAGTAATTCCCTGTGTTAATACAACTTCCATTAGGAAAAGGCAGCAAACATGCAGCCCTGCACAAAATATCAGACCTTCCCAAGCACGAACTGCACCTTTCCATGGAATGAGTGATACAGCCTCTGATGGTCCAGACTAATCCCCTGCTCCATCGCTCTGCACTTCAAATCCCTCCTAACTTAATAAGCCTATTTTTCCATGTGCCTTCATTTTGCTGACCTAACACCAAGAGACTAATGAAATTTGTGAGAAAGACCAATTTCTGGCTTCGTGTTTTGCAAGGTACTGTCCATCTCTATCAATCAGCCTGATTATTTTGGCTTCTACAGTACAAATCACACAGTGCATTTGTTCTAACACGTGTAACTGCAGTGGTCACAGTGCAGACCCCCATTATTTTAAAAACACCTACTCAACTGGCCTGAATTACACACCCCCATCAGGCAAAGACTCCCCTCAAGGTCAGCTGGAGGATTCTCTGGACAAAAAACTGCAGAATAAGTTCAATTTTTAATAAGATTAAATGCTATCCCCATTAAAACCAGTAGAAAATTTCTACTACTATCAATGGGACTAAGGTTTAATTTCTTAATGCCCTTGAAATATTATTAATAAATTTATCCACATACAGTATGTGGATACAGAAAGAGACAAAATATATTAAAAGAGAAAACAGTGATAATAAATATGCCCAAATTTGTAACACAACTGCCAAATATAATCCCATTTCATTGAAGTTAAGATTGGTTTTCCAGTCTTTAACCTAGCAGCTCAGATAAAATAACCCAACAATCCTGCACAAACACTAAAAGACACTGATTTTAAAAAAATAAATGTGTATTTCTGCCTGAATTATTTTGTCCTAGTACTGTTAAAAATGACACTGAAAGCTTTACATTTTGACTATTTTTTTTCCCTGCACTATTTTTGCAACAGAAAATCTGAATAAAGTTTCATTGCCTTGAGTTTGTTTTATGTTGTATGATTTTTTTTCTTCTAAATAAAACCTGACCATTCAGATATTTATTCCTAAAAACCTTCCTTACCAAACCCCACTGAAAGGAGCTTGAATGCCTTGGCAAGAACCTGCAGGCAAGCCTGCGAAAACACTGTACACTGAAGCCCCTGGACTCCTAAAAAGGGACTGATTCTAGAAGGGAATCCTTTTACTGCAATGTCAGTTTGACATTTAGTGAAATTTAAACTGAGCCTTTATATAAAGGCTTACTTCTTTTGCAGTTGCACAAAAAACGTGAAACCAAAACCGCTGTGTGTCACCAGCTGCTAAATCCCAACTCTAGGCTTGTACAGGTGCTCCAGTGCTCCTAGCTGGAACAGCTGCCATGTTGAAAACATATAATTTAATATTTAAAGTGAAAATATAGGAGTCTGAACCAGAGAAGCTGTGGCTGCCCCACCCTTGGAAGTGTCTAAGGCCAGGCTGGACAGGGCTTGGAGCAACCTGGGGTAGTGGAAGGTGTTCCTGCCCATGGCAGGAGGGAGTTTAAGGTCCCTTCCTACCCAAACCATTCCCTGATTCTGTGAACAGGCCATTTAGGTCTAAACTGGCACCATCATCCCTGGAATTACACCAGCCTACACCAGCTCACCTGACTCGATGCATCTGACCTTTTCAAACTGTAAGTAAAATTCCTTAAAGGAACTGTTTCTTTATACAATTCTGAAGTATAAATCCTGGGGCAACTAGAGAAACTCTAAATTATCTGTGTCTGTGCAAAACTCCTACTGATTTCTCCCCTACTTCTTAAATGTGGTGGTTTTGAAGTACTTTGATGAGATATGAGCATAAACATACATTCGAAACTCAGGGTTGAAGAGTAGATGAGTTTTCTTCCGCTAGTCCTAAAGTAGTCTTAGATAAGTCAGACTGTTTCCATGAGATACAGAATGGGTAAGATAAAAATTTGTTAAAATTTCATCTGAAGAAATTTTAACTCCCTGAGGGTTTCTAGTCGAAGCCCTTTGAAAATAAGAGCTTATGATGGAAATCATGACAAACTCAACTGCAGCCATGTTGTAAAAATATAGCGAAAATATTCCCAGAAGGCAAAAAAAAAATGAAATCTGAAACTATGTGTTGGGAACCTATTTTCTCAAAGAGATGCCAAAGGCTGCCAGACACAGTTAAAACACAGAATCATCACTAGTATTGGTACCTGGAGGTTGGTTCCTTCAGGGCTCTGAATCCTCCTGGATTCAGAATACAGAATTCAGAGCAAGAAGAGAAATGTTCCTGTTTATGGGCAAATTTCCTGATCTGCCCTGATTACGGGTAAATCCTTCACCAGGCAGGCTATGCTACACCTGAACAACAGGAAGGTGGGGTTTCCCTCTCAGTTTCAGGCCAAACATAATTCCCCAGCTCATGGAGCAGATACCCAGCTGTGCACATTGGTGCACACTTCTCATTTCAAAGGGACGGTTTGTGACAAAGCTGAAGATTTGGCTCCGGGTTTGAGCCAAGGGGAAAGAGTGGCCAAAGGAAACATTATTTACCATTAGCAAAACAACTTACAGCCACTGATCTTGCACAAGTGTTTTTAGCCTTCAACTAGGTAGCTTTCATGGGGAAATAAGGTTAAAATTTTATCTAACAGGAACTATTCCCTCAGTCCTCTAGGAGCCTTGAGATAATTTTATCCTAGAAAGAGTACAGCTTTAAAGTCTGTATGCTCAACTTCTGTCATCCTCTGCTTGTTCTTTTATGTTCACAGCTGCTTGCATTGAAACTAACAGTTAGCAGGTTAGCATTAGCAGTGATAGAAAAAATAAAGTATTTAAATTTTTGCCTCCAGTAACCAAACACAAATTTTTATCTATTAATACACCGAATTATTTCAATGTTTTTCTTTCTTTTTTTTTTCAAGACTACCTGACCAATACATTGAACATTTGCAGAAATGTCACTGGCTACATACCTTTATACATTTATAAGATACATATGGTAAAGGTGTTTCAGTCTGAGAGATAAATAAGTTCAACTGAATTCCTTACACAATTTGTTCTGAAATACCTAATTGTTCCATTTATACTATTTTACAAAAAAGACTATGGGCATGCTTACAGACAGACACATTAAAATAAACCAGTCACTGCAAAAAGCTGCTTCTGCATGCAGGGGAAGATTTGTTAAGTTGTCATGCTTTAAAATCTGCTCTTATCATCATCATAAAGAGATT